>CAEFZY010060333.1:0-17592 GCA_903066815.1 Brachyrhaphis roseni
TTGTTTTGTCTTTGTCTTTACTATCTGTTGTGTCTCAGGTAATGAATGTATGTCTCTGTTCTTCTGCAGTTTTGTTGTTATTTCACATGCTGTTTTCTTCTTTTATTAAACCATGTAATTTCTGTGACGTCATCACGCATTGTTGTACTTCATTGTGACCAGCACGTCGCTCTCCGAGAGGACCCGGATTTAAGGGAGAGAGAGAGCCTGACTTTTTCTAAAAGTTAACTTATTTAAATACTCTTTTTCTTAACTATATATATATATATATACACACATACATATGTGTGTGTGTGTAAAAAAAAATAGGATTAACACTGAGAACAGACAAGATTAACAAAATGAGAAAAAGAGTCAGTTGGAAGTCTACTGTTACCTGAACTTAGTGTAGTTTTTGCGTAGGAAGTACATGGTGACAAAGATCACAGCTGTCACCAACACAGTGCTGAGTAAAACCACGACTGTGAGCCATGTGGAGTGGAACAGGGACGACCTGTGAGCCGGAGCTGGAGCCGGAGCTGGAGCCAGAGCTGAGGCCGGAGTGGCTCCACCAGCTGAGCCGTCTGACTCAGGAGCCCCAGTGATCACCAGAGTCCTCCCTGAAGCAGAACAGGAGGAGGCGGGTCAGGCATTCTGACGGGAACGACGCCCCAAAACGCTGCCCAGTGAGTGGGGTCTGTTTACTGAGCCTGCAGGTGAAGTAAATACATGGATATTTACCCTATGAATATGCTGAAATGTGGAATTTGGTAACTCACAGTGTGAGGTTAAGGCTAAGCTTTTGATTTTGGGAAATTGTAGAGCACTCACTATTTAGACCAATATTATACTTTTAGATTATCATGCAGAGCAGCTCCTATTAGTTATACCAAAAAAACCTCAATGTAGCTCATAAATTATGAAGTGCTTATAATTATCTTAACAATCCAAAACAGGAATTAGAACAAACTTATAATGCTAAGAAAATACTTTCAGAACAGGAACATTTAGTTTATATACTTTAGATCAACATTTAGCACCATCTACTTCATAGCATCAAACTTGGAGAACCAACATTTAGTTTCATGCCTTCCTTTTTCTTCTTTTGCTCTTTTCCTTTGGTTTGTTGTTTTGTTTGTATTTCCTACTAATTCATGTAAAACACTTTGAATGGCCTTGTAGCTGAAAATGTGCCATATAAATAAAATGACCTTACCTTACCTTTGCAACAGAACTAGTAGATATGCAGTATTATGAAGCATTTTTAATGTCTGGTTCATTGAAGCTAACCCATCAAACACAGGATGATGGTGCAATCCCATCTCTCTGCCAGGCTGACTTACATCTGTGCATGATGACAGTCGCAGTGGATGAATGTGATGCTGGCTGCAGAGAGGAGATGTGATTCCAGGCCTGCACTGACAGTCTGTAGTCACGCTGGTGGTTCAGTCCCAGGACGGTGACCGACGTGTCGTTCAGTCCATCAGAGTCGGGCAGGAAAAGCACCTGGTTCCCACACGGCTCCCACTGACTGACCATCTCTGCTGCCTTTTCACACTTTACTTGGTACTTTACATCTGTCCTGCCTCCTCGGTCATGGGGGCCGGTCCATGTCAGGACCAGCACCGAGTCGTTAACGGGACTGGCTGTTAGGTTTAGAGGAGCGGAGGGCGGCTCTGTGGAAGAAAACACACACACACACACACCTTCTATCATCCTTCTGCACAGCATCGCTCCACCTTTGTGGAGAGCAAAAGTTGCAAAAATGAATTTTTGACTAAGGATGTGATTTGTATTTTTTCATTACATTTCACTAGTATTCACTAAATATTTACACAATGCAGAAATATGGTTTGCTGTAATTCATGTGGGAGAAACTGAAGCAATAACTTCAATCGCTTCACTTTCAGTTCTCCAGCAGCAGTCTGTTTCAAACAGTGGGAATAAAAGCCTCTAACCACGGATCAATCCAGGTCAACAGAGTGTGGTTTTGAAGGTTCGGCAGCGTTTGTGAGAGCCCTTCGCGTAAATAATCCACGTCAAACATGTATTTTTCCTAAATCGTCAAAATGTGACGCTGAGGGAGCCGTCCGGAATCGTCAAGTATTGACGCAAAAGGCGTTCAGATGTGACTCATGGTCAGTACGCGTCAATATATGAGGAGTAAGGTGTGAGAATGTGTTGGCATATCATACTCCGTTCAGCTTCAGAGTTGTTGTTTTTCTTATATTCTTGTCTACCTTACGCCTTTCATACTTTTTCACATTGTCATGTTACAACCATAAACTGAAGCAGGTTTTATTGGACTGTGTGTGGTAAATAAAGCAGCACATTACTGGAAAGAACAAATGTCTTTTTGTACAAATACAAACCTGAAAAGTGTGCGTCTATTCAGGTTTAGATTATAAAACAATATCCCAACTTTGAACATCTTATGGAGAACTGTCCCATCCATCAAACACAGACAGACAGATAGAATACAAAACAGCTGGGAGAATCTGTTGACTGGATGACTAATGATTATGCAGTGATGAACTTGTGAATGTCTCCAGAACACAGATCTAGTTGTTATGGAGAATGGAGGTAAATGGATCTATACAGCAGACTGGAGACTGTACATGCACCCAAAGCTACAACAGAACGGTCCATGTTCATGTGTTAGAGTGGCCCAGTCAAAGTCCAAACTTACACCTATTGAACAGTCAGTGGGAAACCTAAAAGCTAATGCTGACCAATGCTCTCCATCTGAGTAAACGTGAACAGCTCTCAGTCTGATGGAGATGAATCCACATCAAGCAGCAAGCAGTGGCTTTATGAAATATAAACATAAATACATAACCATAAAGACACATCAAACCCAATGACGTCTATGAACAAAATTCCTCAAAGCTAATGCATAAAAAGGATGGGTCTGTATCAGCTGTTCTTGGATGGATGGTGACCTTTCACCTTTCTGTCATGTCACAGATTAATCCACATAAACATGTTTAAAACTCATGATTACAAGCAGCAAATAACTGATTCCTTACTACTGCAGCCAAGGTCATGGGGGTCAGAGGGCAGGCGGCTGAATCCCTGCAGGCACTCACAGCTCTCTGACCCCTCCCTGGGGTTCCTGCTGTTTGGTGGGCACAGCTGGCATTCTCCTCCCTCATTGGTGGGTTTGTAATAGCCCATCCTGCAGGCTGTGGGACAAACAGGGATCATCTCTTACCATTTATAGTGTAATTTCCAAAGCGCAACATGATCTTCTGAATTATGAGATTGCATCTTAAAAAATTAAAACACTTATTTTTTTTTGTCATTTCTTTTACTTTTTAAACAAATCTGTCTGTGTTAAATATTGGTATATTTATTTCAGACAACTTGTGTGGGTTTACAACAACAAAACAGCAGGGGGCGTTACCTCAAACCTTCAAAATGAATCTATGATTGTAGATTCAAACTCAAACATGATGACCATGTTTCAATTACACCTCCACAGTTTTACGTTCTCTGTTTTTCTTTCTTTTCTGCTAAATTCTTCCGTTGCGCTCGCTCTGGTTCTCATGTTCCTTGTTCCAAGTCTCTGGGTTTCCTGTTCGATCATATGTTTGAGGTATAAATGAAGCTACAGGAAATTCTGAAAGACTCTATTGGACGCCATGGAAGAAAGACAAAACCACTTGTAGAAAGTAACAAAGTCAAACTTTGTATTTTCACGTTTTGGATTTCAAAATGAAATAAACCTGGACCTAATGTCAAGACCAACAAGTTAAAACTCATATTAGTAAAAAACATAAAATTGTCATTTACAATTGCCATTATTGCTATTATTATTATCCATAGATTTTCTGTTATGAGTTAGTTTTTAACCATCTTGTCTATATAATATAATTTATTTGTTAGCTCTTTAGCACAGCACATTGAAAACGCATATGAATAATATAAGATGGTTTTAATTACAAATTTTTGATAATTATAGAATCGGTAAATAATATATTTCATTAAATTGAGATAAGGGGAAGGGTTAAATAAATGTTCACTTCTTCCTTCTGCTTTTCAAACAGAAACATCTTGGTAAACAAATGATTTTCTTCTTGGTTATGTATGCACATGTTTTGTTTTCCAACTGATTGCTTTTTTTCTTGCTTTTAAAAATTTGTTTGAAATAAATAAATACAATCACAATCACAATCAAAGCAAATATTAAGCCCATAATCCAGCACAAATATCCCAGGTAAAGAAATGTATTCATGTTTATTCCAGAGACAGGCTGCAGTTAAGATGTCACATAAACATTAATTAAGTTCGAGGATTTAAATAGCAGCACATAGTTATTATTTAATATCTGATTTTCTTGTTGGAGCTTTAAGATATGAGGCAATTTTTTCACTTCAGGGAACTAAAATGTTTCTTTTATTAAAATGTCCTCGATAAACCTCAGACTGTTTATGACAGAAAGTCTGGTTATGTTTTGCCATGAAATGTTGTTGCATAACAGAAGAAAACAAGAAATGCAAAAACTGGATTTTTTTTCTTTTTTTTTAGAAATGCAAAACTGTGAGAAAACATAGAGCCAAATCTCCAACATAAAGTCTTCCTTCAGAATGGGAAGGAAGACAACAGAGAAAATGAGGATGTGAAAGTCATGAGTTGACTTTTCCAAAGCCACCAAGAATAAATTGTTCATCAATAATCACATGAGAATATAATCAACACACCAACATTGGGCGTTTTTTTTTTTTTTTTTTTTTTAAAAACCCCGAATTGTTCCAGTAATTTGTTCTGAATGAAATGCTGAGAGCATAACAACAATACTTTGCTATGATTCAGAATTCATCCATTCATTTATCTGGCGCACAGGGAATATGATCCAAGAAATATGTCTGCCCTGAAAAATCCATTTTTGTCTAATTTTAAAAACTGCAGCCTGTTTCAGTCGCTACGTCATGAGACCAGAGTTCACCTTCAAGTAGCTAACAGAGAAAAAACTCATTAGGAAGAAGGAAAAAAGTCTTCCTGGACCGAATGACTGATCATGTCATTCAGTTTTTCTGAAGTGGGCTTCTGGGTGTTTGTGAGCAGTTATCTTACTTGCACTGAGAATTCTTCTTGGTTTTTTCTGTAGGCTGAAACTAATGCAAACTTCAAGCAGTTTATTTTCAAAGCTGAAAGTCTTAAAAACCTGTCAAGGTCTAAAATCTCCCAGCAGTTTGTTTAAATCAGCTCAGTGCTAAAATGAGAGCCGTGTCTCCCTGACATCATCTCTGTAGACAAGTTAAACCAGAGAAATAAACAAAACAATGCACGCTGATTCAAGTGACTGTAGTTCCAGATATCATCAAATCAATCACAAGTTTTATCTCTTTCTTTCTGTGTGCAGAAATACAGAATTGGATCAAAGCAGCTCAGTTCATTTTGCTCACTGTTAAATTTTATTCAGAAGATTTTATTTTAAATAGTGAAGATATTACTATCATGTGTGACCTGAGAATATTTTGAACAAGAGCGCAGGTCATGACTCTCCTTGTATCTTAAGTACAGAAGTATTTCCTACCTTCACATGTGTGACCTCTCTCCTCCAGGCCCGGCCCACAGGAGCAGCCGCCTCTCTGTGAGCTCCACGCTCCGTCCAGGCCGCACTCTCTGACCGGAGGGGTCGACTGCACAGCGCCCGCCACACAGCGACCCCGCACCGGCTCTGAGCCGGCCCCCGTCCTCAGGAACGACGTCAGGTTGGAGACGACCTCAGGGCATGCTTTGTAATACACTCTGATGGAAGCGATGAACACACACTCTCCTGTGTAGGAGAAGCCGAGCTGGAAGCCTCTGTGTGAGATCGGACCCAGGCTCAGGGACACGCTGCGGTTCAGATGATTGGATATGGAGTCCGGACCATCGGAACTAGAGAACAGTTTGGAATTCTGGAGGTCCAGGACACTCGGACCTTTTGGGAATTTGGAGACGGGATTGTCTGTGTCAAAAAGATGAACTTTCAGTGGACTGAGCTCACCGGAGGACTCTTCCTCCTGAGCAACTGAAATATCTATCAGTAAATGGTGGGCATCTCTGCGATCCATCCACTTGCTTAAGACTGATCTCCATCCGGAGTCTCTACAGGCCTGGAGCACGGGCTCAGAACCAAACGGCAGACGGATTTCACTCCACTGTAGTTTAAAGAAAAAGGCATGAAAAAGTCAGCCGTGGTCCTCCATCTTTCAATAACTAATATTAAAGCAAACAGAAACATTACGTGGGATTGTGTTGGGATTTTACTTAGTAGATTTATACAGGTGAGAACTGAACTCCTGTGTATCAGTGATGTAAACATGTTGAGGGCTGTCAGAACCAATTCCATGTCTTGTTGCCAATTCTTTGCAAAATATCTGTGAATGTGAATCTTCAAGTATTACACATTCTTAATGAGTTTTAAAGATATAACAAAGTCAGTTTGATTCTGGTTCTCAAACAATGCAGTCATGTTCAGTTTATTACTTACGTTGATTTAAAAGGAAACGCAGCAAATTGCATCAAGTCACTGACTCACAGCAATTCCTCACACTGAACATTTATGCAGTGAGAGTAGAATTGACACCCCTCCCCCTCCTCTTAACAGGAAGAAACCCCCAGCAGAAGCAGAGCTGAATTAGATCAATGGTGACATCACTTCTCCACTCTGTCCTCTTCAGAGATTATGATGCCCAGCAGACAGAGACAGAAAAGACAAACATGAGTGAAGACCAGTCTGGAGTAAACTTAGAATCAACCCGGTGTGGATGTGGACCGTATGGGAGAGGGAGAGTACCCAGAACCTGGTCATGGATGTAAATGGAGAACAGCCTAGCTTCACTCAGAAAGCTCAGTGCTCAGCGACAGAGTGAACAAATCCACCTCCACAAAGATTAGATGGAACTGTAAGTTAGAAGATTCACTCACCTGTTTGAGCGGTTCTGACTTCCATCCCAGCCTGGCCTCTTTACCAGAGTTGAAAAGTTCTACTGCAGAGAGGAGAACGTCCCACCGTCACACGGTTTAGCTACATTTATGTCTCATTTGAACCGACAGAACAACAACAGAATCAAAACAGTTTGTGGTTTCAGGGCTCCAGATGTAAATGTTGACAAGCATTCTGTGGATCAGTGGATTCCTTTTCACTTATGTCTCTCAAACAGGTGGAGAAAATAATTAATTTCCAACATCAATTTAAAAAAACCCTGATTTTTGTTTCAGAAAGTATTGAATTTGATTGATTGATTGACTTGGTTTGAATGAGAATTTGCTGTCACTTGCAATTAGTGAGAGTTGGAAGTAATTACAGTTGGTTTAGATAGTTTTGAAGATAAGTCTCTCTGTGTCTTATTGATATATTTTTTTCAAACCCAAAATTACTTAAAAACTTTTTTAAAAAGTTTTTAAACTAAGTAACAGTGTTGTGTTTGTTCATTTTTCATTTTAAAACATTTTTGGAATCCTTCATGAAGAAGAACGCTTTTCACTCAGCCAACATAAAACTGTTAGTGAAAGTTTCATTTCCTGACTTGAGTCAGTTCAGCCCAGGACTCAGCAACCACTGCAAGTTTAAAAATCACTTTTGAACAAAATTTGCTTTTTGCCATAAAAAACCTGCACAACTCTTTAACACAAAATACTTGTTTTTACCTCCACTATAGTAATTATGTTTTGATTTTTAAATTATATACCAAGTCTTTATTTTTGTACTGATGTAAATCAAAGTTAATTATGTTTAACACGCCTTCTACATGAATAGAACACGACATAAAAAGCACATAATTTGCAATCTATGGGAAGAAGAATTATGAAAAAGAATATTCCTACATTTGTGAAAATGTGCTTTTGTTGGACATCTAGAAAACATTAATAACCTAGCAAATTTTGTTTTTAAATTACCTTCACATTTTAAAACATTGCTCTTTATTTGAATCATGTTTGGCCAAAGTTAAGAGCCACAGCAGAGGCTCTAAGAGCCACTTGCAGCTCCGAACATAAATAAATCTATTTCACAGAAACAGGTTTAATTACACTGGGTTACAAAAAAATATTTTTGGGAAGTTGTCTATGTTTGTTCAACTGAATTAGGACTATTTTGAATGGCTGAATCCAAAAATGACATCCATTTTTCTCAATCAGGTCAGGTTTTTATTCTAATTTGATTCAGAGAAATTCGATCTTCTGACTAAATTGATGACATTTTTGTGACATTATCAGTTCATTTCTGTTAATATTTCTCATCCAAAAAAGGTTTTAGGAGGAAAAAAAAGAAGTTTTCTAACAGTGTATTAATTAAATCTTACAAACTTGGATTTCTGTAGATTGAATAATAAGCACTGATAAGGGTAAACACATGTGAATTGAACATTTTGTCTTAATTGTGTAAAATTCTTCGTCTCTTTTCTGTCCTGATTGAATCTGTCCTCCTGATCATCACTCATTGATCAGATTCTCAGGAAACTGATCCAGATGTGAGAACAAGTCCTGCATTTTGATACTCATGTTGCTCCATAGTTCAGAAAGTTGACCTGATTGAGCAAAACCAATGTGATTTTAGGATCCAGCACAACAACATGACCTAAAACAGTTGAAAAACAGACACGTTTTTGCCTGTTGACCAGTGCTTTCAACAGACCCATATGTGAAACTTGCTCTGTTCCTCAGGCTGGACTCCATTCGTCTCGGATGTTGGAGTTGCCCAGCTGTGGACTTTCTGGAAGCTAAATTTCTCTGCCTTTTATACATCCAACCACTAACTGGAAGGTTTTCACACATGAACAGCATTAGTTAATAGAACTTAGTTAATGAAATGCAAATTCTCAAAAGTGTTAATAAAGAGTTTCTGCAATTGCAATAATTTTCTTTATCACAGCTGCATTTCTTCAGTTTCCAGGGAATTATAATCACATTGTTCTCTTGTGTTTTTACCTGCCAGTAATCCGTTTTCTCCCCTTGAATATCTCAAATCATGAATGACCCACCTTCCTCTGCCAAAGGCTGTGTGTCACAGTCAGTGGTCCACATTAACATCCACAACAGGAACATAGAAGCAGGTCCAGCAGACTCCATATTGTCCTGTGAACAGTCTGAATCCTTTAATCCAGTTTCTGCTGGTCAGGCTGCTGTTCTGATGGACGTCTGGGTTTACATCTAACACAAGATGACTCAGACATTTCTTTCCCCAAATCAGCCTTCCTCTTTGAAAGTATACACCCACATCACATTGTTCTGAATGCTGAATTGACTTGAATTAAATCAGACCATCAAATTCTTTTTATTTAATTTCATTTCAATAAAGATGAAACAGCACATTTTATTACCAAAATAAAAAGAAATATAAAGATACGCAGACTAGAATTAGTCTATTTTCCGGGTATTGTAAATTAGATATTTCTTAACAAATGGGTTTTAGAAAATAAAGCAGTTGACTTGAATTTGAAATCTCAAATCTATTTTGCATGATGAAAAAAATCTGTTGTTTATCAATTCAACTCAATTAATTTTTTATGATGTATTTTTTGTTACACAATGCACAATCAACAGTATTGCACTCTTTTCTTTTTACCAAAAAGCAACTGTCATAAGAGTTTTCTTTTACACACAGTAAAGGTTTATTATTGTAATTATATAAATGCGAAGTAATTACATCTAAATTAAATGCACTTAAAGGAAAAAAGTCAACAATTTGTAACTTTTTTGTCAGAAGTTCTTTTTTTTTATATGCGTAGACACTTAGAGTGCACTCTCAAAAGTGTATTTGTAGTTCATGTTCTGGACTTACTGACATGAATCTCTTTTCAATTTACTTTTGAGTTTACACTAAAAAGCATACTTTTGAGAGTGCACTCTCAAAAGTATATTTGGATTTTAGTTCATGTTATGGACTTATTTTACATTAATCTCACTTAATTCTTGAAAGTGTACACTTTTTAGAGTGCAGTCTAAATTGGACAAACTGTGGCTTTTCATCATGGAACACCACGATGCTCCATGATGGATGAAATGTTGCTAAAATTTTATTTAAAGAACAAAAAAAAAATGTTTTAAATCATTCCCTGATACAAAGGTTAAAACATTTAAAAGTTGAACCAACTTAATTGAATTGCAGCAATTGGTAACCAGTAATTCAATTAAGTTAATCTAAATTAATTAAGTTTAAAAACTCAAGTTATGTCTATCCATCTCAATTCTTCAGGTTTATCCAACTCATGTTATGTGTATCCAATTCAATTTATTATGTCTAACCAACTCAATTTACTAAATTTTGCAACTATACATAGGAAAAAGAAAAGTCATAAAATTTTAAGTTGGAAAAAGATAGTTTAAGATATTTTTTCTACAGCTAAACATGTAGTGGGTCGCTTTTGACTCGCAAGACAAAACAAGGGATAAATATATTTATATATATAAATATATATATATTTGGTATTAAGTTTATTCATTGTTGTTCTAAGAGGACGTTTCTCCTTAATTTTGTGTCATTTCTTGTTAATTCCTCTCTGAACTCCAAGAACTCTTATCTGGCCTTCCAGTGTTTGGCAATTTGCTTTTTCATTTCCTCTTTCTGTGGTCTACTTATAAATAGTAAAAGCCACTGCAATTTATTTTTATATGAAAAGGGGTGCTAGTTATATATATATATATATATATATATATATAAAATCAACTTAGCACCCTTAGTTGTGCACCCTTAGCACAACTTAGCATCAATCTTAGTGTTAAGATTTTTTTTTTTCAGTAAGAAACACACATGTGTTTTACAAGTGGTATCTGTCTGATTGTAGAGAGTCATTTGGAAGAGTTGCAAAAACATAAAAAACCCGCAAACCTGCTTTTGATGGTAAACATGTTACTTCTTGTTTCCATGAAGGAAATGGAAGAATAACCAAGAGTTATCACTGCAAAAAAAAACAACAACAAAAAAACAAAAACAACAAAACAAAAACACTGTTAGTGGTGATGTTTGCCACCACTACACTGGAGGACTGTTGCAGCTCCTGCAGAGTTGCTCAGCTGGGAAGAAGACAGAGATGATCTCGGTATCATATGTCAATATGACATGGAATGCCGTATTAGTGTACTTCCTCCTTGTGGTTTCCTTTCCTACCAGTTTCTTAAGCTTGAGTTGTGATTTCTCCAAATATTCCTATTTGAGCAAAGATAGCGACAAGTTGAAATGAACTCTGAACATAAATGTACTGACACGAAAAAATGTTCCACCAACAATAAGCCAACACAGATGCAAAATCTGTTGCATCCCCTTCAGCTTTTATCACGACACACACACTACAAACACACAAAATCTTACCATGAATTTTTGTCTGGTTTCTAGTGCAAATATCCCAATACACTTGAAATTAGACAAAACTAAAAAAGTAAAAACTTAGTTACATTGACAGATTATTTCACTTAAGACATTTTCCCCATGTTAATGGGGGGAAAAAATCTGCCAGTAAAACTAGTACTGTTTCATCAGTATTAAGTAATTGTTGACTTAGAACAAGCTCCTTTATCTGGCTGAAAAGTTAATTGTAAGTTAGTTTTGTCCTACTTCAAGTATACGAATATATTTTCACCAGAAACTAAACCAAAAGTAAAAGATTTTGTTTTTGTACTGTGGCATTATTTCAATAAGGTTCTGCAACGTCACTGGATTTATTTCCATCCAGTGCTGCATTAATTTTTCACCAGGATCTTGTATTGGTGACGGTAGAGTCTGACCGCTGTCCAGATCCTTCTCCATCACATCCTAAAGGTTCTCAGTGGGGTTGAGGTCCAGGCTCTGTGGTGACTAATCCATGATGCCTCATGCTGTCTGCACTGGGCTTTCACAACCTGAGCCTGATGAATGCTGACAGTTTCATGCTGGAATATCTGAGTCAGGGAAGAAAAAAAGTCCATAACCTGGTCATTCAGTATGTTCATATTGTCAGCTGACCTCACAATGTTGCTGAAACTGGACCTGCCCACCAGCAGCAGCAGATCACGGCACTGGAAGCCATCATTCATCCTGTTGAGGAACATTATGTCATGTGGCAGCAGGTTTAAGTTGATTTTTTGTAACAAAGCAGTCGGGTGAGTCCTTCCTACTGATGATAAACATGTTCTAAGGTTTTCAAATTTTGGCCCTCAGTGTTCTGTCATGATCTGAGGCAACAAATGATGGTTGACAGACATTTATTAAAATAAAAGACCTTTCATCTAGGCAGAGAAGGGGTGTGAGAAACTTCAGGTAAACCATAAGAAAACAGGTCATGCTTGGTTTATGGAGGAGAGCTGCTGATTTTGAAACAGTTGAGGTTGGAGACTTGAACTGATCCATATCTGTGGGCTTGATGGTTATTTATTCAATTCATCCTAGAATCACTTCCTCCACAGAGGATTTCAGAACTTCAGGAAGGTTTCTCACATGGGAAGAAAGCTGTTTGATTGCAAGAAGACTGGCAGCAGAATCCTGACATGCTAGCTCCGTACCAATCCAGTCCAAGTTAGTCCTTCTGTTTGCACAACGTTTTGTGAGGAAGTGCACTGACAGCCAAATCAGTCACACCCACTGGCTGAATCCTTGCTGGGTCAGTGAAATGAATACTGAAAGTGGGACAACAAGCAGTCTTTCAGATGGAGCTGAGCTGGAATCAGCTGGACTTAAAATGTGTTGGAACAGCGAGAACAGCTTAACACACACGCACACACACACATGATGCATTCAGATCTTTTGTATTTCCAATAGTGCAAATTTCACATTAAATTCTTAAAAGCAAACCTCCAGGAGCAATCCTTTAAACAAACTGGAGCTAGTCACAGGTCATAAAAACTGCAAATACTAAAAGTATTAAAAGCATCTGGTTTCAGAAATGGTTCATTTCTTTAACCTTCAACACAAACAGAGTAACATTTTTCAGAGCAAAAACAAGCAGCTGCTTTCCACACTTTAAACAATACAAGTGGCAATTCTGTATCTGCCAAAGTAAATAATGTGCTCAAGACTTTGGAGACATTTTTTATGGCTTTTACATTTCTATATAGAAGAAAATCAAACATTGGTGCTACGTTTCACTTCAGTAACTCCGGCAGTGAAAAAAATGAAAAGAAATGGCTTTAAAATATAAGTGAGCAGTGTTACCTAAACATGTGATCCTGCAGCTGTCCCTGATGTCCAAGAGCTGATCTGGTCAAAGCCTCACATTCCTGATATTCCAACTAAATTTCAGTGAAAATTTCATCTAAAATAGAACAATTCTCTTCAGATGAAATGACTTTGGGAAATTGAGCGTTAGTTGTTCCAGATCACCAGTTTTTTCTTCAATAAGATAAATAATAAACAGTATGTTTTAAAACTAACAGTTTATCCAGAGATCCAACATATTGTAAGTTGTTTTTGCCTCAGAACGAAACTGCTGTTCTGGACTTTCTTAGTGTCAGCAGAACCTGCACAGTAAGTACACAGTTTCAGTGCTTTCTTGCATTAACAACAAGACTGGATCAGTTTTCTGACCTAAAATAGTAATCTGGATCATTTCCTCATTCTTGATTTTCTCCTGAACTTTCCTCTTTTGCGTTCCTCACTGAATGACACACTTTTCTTTCTGCTCTTTAGCATACTTCCTTCTTCTCTGCTCAAGGCCACGGTCCAGACGCTCATCCTCTTCCTCAGCTCTGAAAACAAGAACAGGGATGAATCACATGTGGGCCTAAACACCTCTTTCTGGTTTGTTTAAACTGTTTTTTTTTTTTGTTTTGGCACAGAGCTGGCTTAGAAGCTTAACCCATATGTTGTTAACGGAACTGAGCACAGGCCTTCGATGGAGCTGGGATAAGTGTGTTTTCAGTATATTCTTGAGAAGGTGTACACTTTGTCTAGAATAAATCACATTGTCACAATCACTTCCTGAGAAAAGCTCCAAGGTGTTTGGTTCCAGCTGTAGAGTTCCAGGCCGTGGTAGAACAGAGAGGTGGATTTGTCTTACCCTCTTTCTTTAGCATCAATATTGTGAACCAGCTCATCTCTCTGGTTGACCAGAGACACCAGCTCCTGCAGCAGGAGCTGCTCTCTGTGTTTGTGGGCCTGGGTCTTCTGGTACTCTGTTATTTTAAAAATAAAAGCAGGTAGTCGGTAAAGAAAATAGAGCAGAAGACCCCCAGCCCTAAAGACACGAGGTTGTGATGAATTCTGCATTAGATAAAAAGATGTACCTTCAATCGCCATCATGTCTCTCAGCTCTTTGGTTAACAGCTCAAACCTCCTTTCCAGGTCTTCTTCCTCCAACCTGTTGATAATGAAACATGTTTTACATGACAGAACTCAGCCATGTTGCTCTGACAGGGGAATGCAGCATCATGGCGCCGGACTCACAGCAGCTTCACATGGTCCTGTCTTCGGATTAAAGCATTCTTCTTGTTAACCAGGGTGAACCACTCCTGGATCAGCCTCTCCTCCTCCACCTTGTCACTGCCTGCAGAAACAAAGCATTACCAGCAGCTGCTGTTATAATACACTTTGAAAGTATTATGATGCCCTGCCTCTTCATATGCCATACGTAGGAAAGACAGTAAATCCCAGACTGTCCATCATAATGTACCTGTAAATAAGACTGGATGAATAAGAAGAAGCTACTTTAACTGCAGGATAAAGATATGATTCTAAGGGCCTTCATAAGAGTGAACTATTTACTTTTGATTGCAATTTACTATATCAGTCATGGTAAAAAGTAAGTGAACCCTCTGTCATCTCCAGTGTTTTAACTTATGAATAAGCAGGTTCTAGAACAATTTCAATCTAACCTGATATAAACAAAACTACACACTCATTGGACATTAGTCCAATCAGTTCGGACTTTCTGTCCAATCATTTAGATTTTATGTCAGTTCCATAAAATCTAAATGTTAAATTTAACATTTAGTTTTAAATGTTAAATCTAGAGCAGAATGTATCCGGTCCTTCGTGTATTGACCATCATGGCATACTTTACCTGTTTCCATTAACTGCCTGAGTTTCCGCTCCACCACGCCTGCTCTGGTGTCAATGTGGTTTTGTTCGGCTTCTAGCGCTTCCATCTGATGCAACACATACTGGCTTGTGTCCTAGATATATCAACAAAAATATATTAATATGATTCTAAATATGCAAAATTGAAAAACAAAGAGAAAATGTCTCCTTTAGGAGTTATCACTAGTAAAGTCATTTATCAGTTCCATAAAACCAACTCACCTGACTTTCTGGTCTCTCTTCTTCAACTACAAACTCTGTTCTTTCTGCACAAAGTAAATACAAATAAATAAATACAATGATTTAAAATGTACATGATGACCGCAAAAAGGGGAAAAAACCTGAAAAACATCTACCAGTCTCTGAATTATTTTTGTCTTGCTCTGTTGCAGCCTAGAGAAAGAGAAACAAGATCCTTGTATTTTAGTCATGAGAAAATAAGAAGGAGGTTAAACATGAACAAAAATACCATAAAAAGCATCGTACCACTGATATATCTCCATCATCAATTGAGCCACTCTTCTTCTGTGATCTGCGCTTCTTGAGCAGATCAGCGTCTTTCACTCGGGAGAAGCCTGACTTGGGTAGATTATGAGACCTTGGTGGTGCCACAGGAGACTGAGAGCTGGCTGCTCCTCCTGCTCCCGCATTCTGCAACCGTTTGGACCGAGGAGGTGCAGCCATCTCATCGCTGCTTTTGGTTTCATCTTCTGCAGGGCTTCCACTCCCAATAAGCTCAAGACTTAGACCTTTCTCCTGGAGTTTCTGGGCGCAGTAGCGAACAGTTGCCTCTGGGTCCTCCTGGGCCTCCTGCTTCCCTGATACTGCATAACTAGACTCACTGCTGTTTTTATCTATATGAAGCACACTGAGCTCCTGGCCGGTGAAGTGGGTTCGTATTTGGTTGAGGTAGGTCAAGACAATAAGGCGGTCAGGAACCGCAAGCATGGCCATATCTGAAGGCTCAATCAGTCTGGAAATCCCAAGTTCAGCAAAACCATCAAAAGCCTGAAATGTGTGACAGAAGACGGTTGGATTAACAATAATAACTTTTATTATAATTGACCAAATCATAATAAAATCAGTTTGGAAAATGAATCAAATGTCTTGAACCTGTTTGTTGTTGGTCTTGATGTCATATGGGTTCAGCATTTCAAAATTTCTAGAAAAAGACAAACGAACAGAGAAATGTTGACTAGCAGTTTGTAGTAAGGAGCATTTTGTATGGCAGGTGCTTCTTACATCTTTCCAGGGTGGAAGTGATGCAGGATAGCACAGAAGGCCAGGCCATTCCTCCAGGAGGTGCTGAAGTTGGTGATCTTCACTCCCTTGTGACCCTGAGTTACATCCTGACACCACTCCAGCAGAGACCGACTGGAGGTCACTAAGCTGGGACTACAGAGGGTATTCTACAACACACAAATCAAAACAGAGAGTCAACTTGGCACAGAACTGAAACTATCAAGTATAATCAGTGGCAGTTTTTGATTTGGGCTGTAAGGGCAGCAGAAAGAGGCGGGTTGCAGAACGGAGCTGCCAGGAAACTTCTGATCCCCAAAAAATGCAGTTGGATTTTTAAATACCTTTATCATGTCTAAGTACTTTAATATGATAAATTATAACCAGAAATAACAGAGCATGAACGGGTGATGCAATTGGATGAAAGTGGCCGTAATGTAAGGTTTTGATAGGTCAGTGTAACTGAAAAGCATGATGTAAATTCAGCCAATTTACCATTTTTTACTGCTATCTGAATAATTTGATTAGCTATTTTCATGATTTGACAATATGCATAAAACATTCATGAAGTAGGTTTGTACTGGTTGGTTAACAGATAATTTAATCTTTCTAAGAAATCATTTTTTAAAATTATTGTTAAATATCTGTTTCTCCATTATTTTCTGACTATTTTGTTAATAAAAAGTAAAATCCACACCGATTTTTCAAAATTCAGTTCCCTGAATGAGAAGTGCCATAACTTTATGCAGCCGACCAGAAACCAAACCAAAGTAATTCTCTTTGATCCTACAGAGGAACAATCTAGAGTCAGCACAAAGTTTCAGTAAATACAGATAGAAACAGCTAGAAACAGTGATCAGGCCTGACATTTCAGTATCACATAAAGACAGATCCAAAGTCAGCCTTCTATCACCTGAAGAACATTTCCAGGATTAAGGCACTAATGTCTCAGCAAGATTAAGAGAATCCCATCCATAGGTTTACCTTTAGTCGCATTAATTACTGCAACAGTGTCTTCTCAGGTCTGACTAAAAGATCAATCCTCCAGCTGCAGCTGATCCAGAACGCTGCTGCTGGTGTTCTGACTAAAACCAGGAAGATAGAGCACATTACCCAGTTCTACAGTCCTTCCACTGAGAGAAGAGACTTTAAAATACTGTCCATCCATCCATCCATCCATTTTCTGTTCACCCTTGTCCCTAATGGGGTCGGGAGTTGCTGGTGCCTATCTCCAGCTGCGTTCCGGGCGAGAGGCAGGGTACACCCTGGACAGGTCGCCAGTCTGTCGCAGGGCAACACAGACACAAACAACCATGCACACACACCTAGGGACAATTTAGAGAGCCCAATTAACCTGACAGTCATGTTTTTGGACTGTGGGAGGAAGCCGGAGTACC
>CAEFZY010060338.1:0-62118 GCA_903066815.1 Brachyrhaphis roseni
AGAAATGATACAACGTTCAAAGTTTTCCGTTATCTGACAAGTAGCAAGCCTACTCCAGTATTTTCACCAAAAATTATGTTTTTTAATTCACAAAAGAACTGTTCTGTAATGTGGAACGTTCGCTATCTTTAGCTCCACAGTTAGCCGCTTTATCTGACCGTGCAAGAGGCAAGTGCGTCGTGCCTCACGGGCAAAAGGTCAAAGGTAACAATGTGACCGAAGGGCTTAGTTGTTTTTCTTGCAAAGTTAAAAAAAAAGAAAAAAAAAAGATAATAATAATAATTTTAGTACATGTGTCACATCAAAAAAATTAAAAGACCAAAAGGGCACTTGGGATCATGGAGCAAAAGGGGCAGGTGCTCAAGCCCCCTTAGTCCCCCCTCTGCACGTGCCTGCTCTTCAGTACTGCTGCGAAAATATCTGTCAGCCAACATAATAATAGTTATAAGTGTGTTCTTTTCAGACATTACCGTGCGCATTTAGTGCAACTTGTGCTATAACTTACATTGACGTTTATTTTTCATGGAAAGCCCTATCCGTGTTTCTTCGTCAGTCTGAAATAATCAAGTCATGCTGAGTTTCACCTGCGTCTGTTTGCTAAAGGTGTAATACCCTTTTCGACCACTACAATTAACTAATGTTAAGTGGCGGCGCTGTTTCACTCAGCCTGAATTAGATACTTTTGGGCTATCTGATGAAAAACTGGAACACTGTTGATTCACTGGGATTTTACCTGATATAATTTAGAAATTGAATGAAAACGAAACATGATTTTTAAATAAATAAATAAAAATCTTAAAAGTGTGGCATGTATTCAATCCTATATGCAATTAAAATGCCAATCCATTTCCGCTTGAGAATGAGGTGCAGCTTCACCTTCCAGGAGGAAAAAATATAAATATATAGTGAAGAAGAGCAAAGCTGGTCGAGACACTGTAATCATCTTTTTTTATTCTCAACTACAGACTCAAGTTTCATTTGGATTCAGCATTTTATTTATGGGCAGAGCAATAGGTGAAATAAATAGATGGTTGTAATAGTAACCTCTGCAATCATTTTCATCATTCTAACACCAGAGCACAGAACACATTTACATCAGTTACAGCTAAATACATAAGTTAGAGTTAAATCATTGCCATATTTGGTCGTACAACTTACACAACAGAGGGTGTACTGCTAATTTGCTTTAGCAGTACATCTGCTGCTGATGAGAAACTGCTCTCTGGATCACATATGTGATGTGAGCCAGGGTCAAGTAGAAGAGGCGTTAATGAAAGCAAGTAAAAAGATTAAAAAAAATAAAAACAAAGATAAATATGAGACTTATTCAACAGTAAATTGCATATTGACAAACATAAACACATTTTCCAGTGTAATATTGCTTTAAATTTGGCTTTGCAAATACAAATGTGCATTGTGTTTTTTTTTCCCACCAGTCTCATTGCTTAGGCAGAACTCAAAAAAGTGAGTCAGATGGTTTTTACTATTACATTTCTAACTTAGCACTAAGTCTTATTTTATTAGTCATTTTTAATGTTTCACCAAACAAACTTTCACTTTGCAATGGATTATAGAAATCTAACAGCTAAAGTGCCTCAATAGTGTCTGAAAAATATTCAGTTTTGACAACAAGAGTGAAAAACTTCTCGTTTATTGCATTAAGGATGAGACCCAAGTTGGAACCATTGAACAGAGTTCAGTAGAAAGCCTCTTCTGATGTTTTTCCTCTTACCATGAACAAATATGCACTTTTACTGACCATTAATGATGAAAGGAATGGATTCTAGGAAAGAATATGTTTTTAAGTTACCCGGTTTCTAAAATGTCAAAGAACCAAATATATATATATATATTTTTTTTTGCTTACGAGGCAGTGCAAGTCATTATAACATGAGCACCTTTAAATATTGCTTGAAAAATTAAAGTAGAAATGGTGTTAATTTGGAGCTGGAAACAAGGTTTTAGCTGTGTTAAGCCCTGAGGTTTTCTGAAAACCAAACATTTAAGATGTTTTCTTGTAGTTTATCAAATTAAAACAAGGATAAATATGACTGTTCTCTTATTTTTTTTTTCCTGTGGTCCCATAACATAATCTCGTCAGTTACAAACATTTTTTTAAACTATTAGTTACTCTTTTTCATAAATCTTCATAAACGCTGGTACATTATTGGCTGATTTATGATGTTTTTGGTAACTTCATAGCTGGCTTGTTGGTTCCTTTAAAAGTTCATCATTTCATATGGAGACAAAATATACAGTTAAAAGTTTTATAGGAACTCCTAGTGGGAATGAATCACATAAACTCCTTTTTCCAGGACTGAATGATTATACACCATAAAACTAGAATAATTTCTAAAGTTAGGAAGTTGGAGCCAGAATTATAGATATACCCACTAACATTTGGTTTAAAGTCAAACCTACACCAAATAGTATGTAGAAAATATTTTTATGTATATTTGTTGAAATTGTCATAATGTCATAACAGTATGGTATGAGACAGATAATCTGTGGAAAAAAAAATAATCAAGCTACTCTGTCTTCTCCCGGTGCTAACTAGAAACAGCCAATCAGAGCCAGGAGGCGGGTCTTAGCGCTGTCAATCACTTGCCGTGTGATTAACAGCAGCAAAGGAGAAGGAAGAGCTCAGTTTATCAGTTATCAGTGTAACACATGAAATGGTGACAGTTTTAATAAATATGTAAATAACAATCTTTATTAAAGTTACGTACTGCAGCTTTAAGTGTTATGTTGTGTAATGACTCCGCTCTGGAAAAAGAAGCATTTATAAGCATCACTATGAGTGAATGCACAGTTTTCACAGGAACTGTGACTGACAGTGACAGTGTGTTTTTTTGGGGGGTGGAGAGGGTTTAATCAAGATTTAACTATTGAACTTCTCTATGGCATCTTGTTCATTTAAAACTGTCCTATTTATGGACCAGAGCAAATAAAATACTATCCTGGATACCAGTGAAAGAAGCAGCAACAACACTAGGAAAGAAAAAGGAAATTGTTGGTCCAATAACAGAAGAAAAGACAAAGCAAAGTGACATCCTCGTGCCTATCAGCTGTTATGGCTTCATTACTTCGTGAACAGTAGGGACGGCTTCATCGATAGCTGGCAGGAAGTTTCCCGGTCCCTGGTTTGGCACATGGATTAGTTCAAGGTTTTAAAGTTAAATGAAATAATGAAGAGTGGCACAAACTACTGGCAGCTTCTGTCCACACAGCTAACAGAACTCATCATATGATGATTTAAATGACAGAAATTGGTCCTGGCTTCAAATCTGAAGCAGTTTCAGAGGTTAGTCTCGTCCCAGGTCGGGTCGTTCATGTTCTTCAGAACCCGCCTGACGATTCTCTCCAGCTCTTTTCTCGCTCGCTGCTCCTCCTCCAGCGTCCGTTTTATTCTCTTGTTGTCCTGGAAAACAGAAGGAGACAGATTAACAAAGAAAGAAAGGAAAAATTAGGAACACTGGGACAAAAAAAACAATACTATAACAAAGCAGAAATCACACCACACATTTTATGCACATAAAATGTAACCCTAAAATGAAAGAAAACTGGTAAGACCAATACCGACTGCTTGTTTAGTCTGTATCCCATAATGCTAAACTGAAAATAACAAAAATTTAGATATCAAAATGATTTTTGTTTTTTCAATCTAACCTCAATTTTGGGCCTGAAATAAAATAGAACAGGTAGGAAAAAAGAAGACAGAAAGAAAACTGACCTGCTTGAGTTCCTGAACCTCATCTCTGAGGCTATAAACAGTGTCCACCAGACTCCTGCAGGAGAAAAAATATGTAGAGGAAGCTACGTTCACAAAAAAAAAGAAAAAAAGTACAACCAATGCAAAAAGCTGAATGTCAGTTGCATGGGGGTTTTCTTTTTAAGTAGAACTTAATTCAAAACTACTGGTGCAAAATAAAATAAGTATGCAAATTGTGTTTCAATGTTTTTCTTCTCCCAACCATCCATATATAGACATATAGGAATATTATTCATAAAAATCAGCACAGGTATTAGTCTACACATAAGCTTTAACACACACAATGTTAATATACTATAACAATATCACAATGACATGTATTTGTACCTGTACAGCTGTCACTAACCCCTTTAAATTAGCCAAATGAAGTAAAATAGAACTAATCACATCTAAAACAAAATCGTTGATGCATTGCAATGCATAAGTTCATCAAACAATTGAGCTGTGTTTAAATATGATGCGCATATAATCAGATTTATTACCGTTCCTCCACTACAGTTTGTCCGTTGCTCCTCGTCTCTTCAACAATAATCTTCTCCTCCTCTGGGAACAGCATATGGACATCTTTTCTGCTGGAGCCTAAGACAATAAAAGTAAAAAGTAATCAGAGAATTTCACAACTTAAGCAAGTAAAGAAATCTACACTTAATTGTTATTCTTAAATGATACTGAATCAGACGTTTTTAAAAAAGTATTTGGAAAATTCCAGCAACACACTGATATCTACATAGCATCTATCACACACTTTCAGTCAGCAGAAACTGTTCACAACAACATCTTACGAGAAAACGAGGCGGTCCTGTGACTTTGATTAGTCCAGATACTGTCATAATCGGAGTCTTCTGATTGGTCAGAAGATGGCAGGTTACTAGGGAGCGCAGCCACTGTGAGGCTGGTCTCAGCCAGCACATGGTTGTGCATGAGGTCAGTTCCCTGCCATGCTTTACGGTGCCATAAAACACCAAATTACATGTTTTGGAGGATGAAGGAATAAAATCAAATCATATTGGATAAAGGATGAAGAAGGTGTTGGAAAAACCATAAAATCGGTTTGGACAAGAATCACAAACAAAATAGGAAAATGCATGACAACACAAGCACAAATCAAAAATAATAATGGTTTGTTTGGGACAAATAATAAAAAAAAAAAAAAAAGAGGAGAGAGAAAAAATTGTTAGTATAAAAAGCTTAGAAGAAAAAGTGATTCATAGTACTAACAGTTTGAGACACTGTGTGGATATGAATGCATAGAAGTGAAGTAACTCACTTGAGTTTAGAGTCTGGCGAGTCTTTGCACTCGTGCAGTAAGCCTCGATCACCTTCAGTATCTGAGCGTCCTCCTCCAGAGCCGCTGTGCCTGATGCACCGGAGGAAGATAGGAGGAACAAAAACACCACAGATGTTGAAGATACATCCAAAAGTTTTAATGCGGATGAAGAAACCAGTAAAAAGCTCATTTGTTTTCATCTCTTACGCTGCTGTGATTTAAAAAACAGGTAGTATTAAACACAGATGCATTAATAATCTTAACAGTTTGGACTATCCAGACTGTAGCTATGAAGTGATTTAAGGCACTTCTGCTAAATCCTGTTAATCATATTTCACATTCTGGCATGATTTTGTGAAAAACAGTAAATATATACATTTGGACAAAGTTACTAAAACCATTGTCAAGATTATTTTCTGAACCCTGGCGCCTGTGCTGAACTTACTCTTTCTGGCAGTGAAATCTTCCTCCGATGGTTTCCTCTCTGGTTTTCTTATGGTAGGGAGCAGCGGCCTCTTGTTCTTTGGACTTTTACTTACATCCTTTAAAAGACAAAATCATTGCAAAAAAAAGCACAGACTTACAGATGTAACTGCAAGAACATTTGGTTCAAAATTGCATACAAGTCAAGTTTCTTTGCACAGCACATTTCTTTAACAAGGTGCTTTACACCATAAAAACATCTTTCAATAACTCATAATGACAAGCAATAAACATCACATTTTGTCAAACACAATCATCAAAACCTCCAAGCAAATACACATTAAATGTATCAATCAATGCTCCTGTCATTATGAATCAAATGTTTATGTGTCTTTGAAGACTCAAGTTTGAGTCTGCCACTAATTACAAGCTAAGTTAGCTGAAGCTGTGTGCTAACTTTTCACACTGTTTATAAAAATATTCAAAACCCTTTTATGTTCCTCCCACTTCACAATACTTTGTGTGAGTCTATAAGAAGGTTTGTGTGAACGGGTTTGTGATCAGCACCTCTTTGAAGCACAGAGAAGCAGATGGTCGTAGTGGAGGTGCAGGGCGAAGGCAGCTCAGGGTCCAGGGTTTAGGGGTGCTCGGTGGCTCCAGTGGTCCCCACATGGGGCTGCTACTGGAAATTGTCCCATTTAAGGAGGGATGAGGCAGGGTGTGGTAAGGGCTCCCCCCGCGAGACTCAGAGTATCTGGAGTGAGTGGCGGGATGGGAGGGCAACTACAAGCAACACAGTGAAGAAGAGAAAGAGACAAATGAATGAGCAGCGAGGGTCGATGTTCATTAACACAACATAGAGCCTTACTGTGTAACAAACATCCTGAAGCTTGCACACTTGAGGTGGTGTGGTGTGTGTGTGTTTGGTGAGGAGGTCCAACCAGTCTTGCAGATCACGTTGACTGCTACAAGCTATCTGCGTGCGCTCACATTGGCCTCCTGCTCAACAACAGGCACACAGTTAGAGATGATGTGTTATTTAATAATTAAGCTCATGAAGTGGATTATTTTTGGAATAATATAAGCTCTGTTGAAATTATTTTATTTTGAAAACAGAGAGAAAAGAGGGAGTGACCAGATATTTCAAAAGCATTCTTCAGGTTTTCTCCATCTTCAATTCTGGAGATGAGCATTCCTGATAAAGGCATTTTCCCCTACAAACAGAAACAGAGTAGCTCCCCTTAGTGCTGGTAACCATTTCCTTTAATGTTTGTGAGCCTGAATAACAAGTCATATGAATATTTGTGCAATATAATGATGATTCAATAGATATAAACATACCTGATATATGAATCCACTCATTCGGAGGCTAGCTGAGAGCATGAGCAGAGTGTGAGGGAACAGGATGAGGAAACGTTCATTTGACTCCTGGAAGAAACACAAAAGCGGTTCACCAAATTCTGCTGGTTTCAACTCACAGGCGAGATCACAACAAGTCAGACTTTAACAGGTAAAAAGTGAAACTTAACACCTTCTTCGCAGAGTTTTGTACCTGGCAATTCTGCGTGTGAACTTTGACTTGGGACATGTGGAGAACTGGGCCGAGAGTTTTAATATCTTCTCCTTCCCAGTTTCTGATTGGCTCAGTCAGAATCTGTAGCTCCAGGTTCTTCCTCTTTCTTACCTCCTCACACTCTGCCTGCGTTAAAACACACTCTGGTCAACAAGGCTCTAAAAAAACTCCACAAAATGTGTGACGTAAAACTGATTCACAACTGGAAAAGAAGCATTCTCACTGCAAGGCTTTTGAAAGCTGCCATGGCAGCACTGAGGTCAGCTTGGTCGGGGTGTTGCTCCTAAAAGACAATCAGAATATCAAAAACAAGAATGTGCGTCGCTTCAAGTTTTGGGTCTATAAACAGACTCCTACTTCCATATGTCTGTCCAGTTCTTTCAGCAGTGCTGGGTATCTTTCCATTCTGGTGAAGGGTTTACTCAGACTGACTGTTAGTGTCAGGTTACCAGGACTGGAAGCTCCTTTTGACTCCATATATTCCCTAAGATCATCGCTGTGAGACACATTCATAAACATGTTAGTCTAAAGTATTTGTAGTTTCAAAACGTGTTTGAGTTCGTACCTGTGTTGTGTGAGCACACTGACTGCAGATGGGTGATTGGAGCAGTAAGCCACATATATGGCCTTCATCTCAGGCATCAGGTTCAGAAAGAAACCTCCGATTCTCTGTTGGTTCTCTGGAAGTCTACACAAATTACACTGTAATATCAGACTGAAAGGAAAAATGTTTATTTCTGCAATTATACAGAAAAAAATGCAACAGATTCAGCTGACCACTAGATGTCTCTGCTGCTACATCTACTTCTGACTGGAAGTTTATTTAAAAGTACTTTAAAACATCCCCCCCAAAAAAGTGCTATATGTTCTTAGCGGTTTTAATTCAAACCAAAAATGAAGGAATTTTGCAGTCAAAGCCAAAAATAAACTGACTTGGTCTGTTCGTCCAAGGACTGGACAAGCATCTGCTGAAATGTAGAAATCTCTTCTAGATTTCCCTGAATATGACCGATGTCAACACTGCTGAGTCTGTAAAGCAGAAGAAAATAATTCTGAGACACACAATCTGTAATGTAAAATTTTACTTATAGAGTGTTGGGGTGAGGAACATCTACCTATCTGTGGGGTGAAGTGGACGTAGATATGTCCCCAGCAGACTCTGTAGCTCCCTTGAATATTCACTTTCTGCCTCCAGGATGCTCTGTAGGACCTGTAAAAGAAACAAAGTTATTAAAAAGGAATCCTTTTTTACACTTGTCCATGTTTTCCATGAATCTCTTAAAGAAATGAACATAAATTTATACAGAGAAACATCATGACAGCTGTGATTAATTGTTGGGCTGAAACGATTTATCGGATTAATTGTGATTAATAAGTTATTGAAATGATACTAATTTAGTAAGTGATTAAGTGCAGTTTACACTCAAAAAATGCAAGAAAGAAAATCAGAGTAGTAATTATGCAAAAATGTACAAAGCATATATATTTTGCATTTAAGATAAAAAAAAAAATTGAAAAACATCAGTCTGTAGATATGTTTTAGCCAAAACTCCTCAAGTGGACGTGTGTAGCTTTTCCTTGTTGTTACATTTTAGGGAATATAATGTTTATTTTCTAATTTTAAAAAGGAATTGAATTATTTTTTATTCTTATATTTTAATGTATTTCAAATTTCGTAAAAAAAATTAAAAAGGATGAACTTGTTAAATAAATAATCTGTATAATGTACCATCTTTTATCTGAATAATCAACAGAAAAAATTATGGTTTAATCGATTACTAAAATAATTGTTAGTTCCAGTCCTAATTATTGGGAAGAAAAAGCTGTAAAACTTCTTAAAGATACAGAAAATCCTTGAAGTTCAAGATAAATGTCAAAGGCTTTCAGAAATGTAGTCCATTAAAAGCAAACTGGACAGTTAAAGCATCACTCCCCATCCTGTAGTATAGTTTACACTTTCTTAAAAACTTGTTTTTTCATTTTACCTCACAAGTTAATTTACAGACCTTGCAACAACTATAGAAGTCTAGCATGATGTTTCTGACAACTGTACGTTTTTAGCTCTAACAAGAAGTAAGTGAGGTATGAAACCATCTAAAATAGAAACGTATGCCATAGTGCTATCACAATCTTATTTCTGACTCATGCTGGTGTTTTAAAAAACTCCTGTTATTAGTCTAAACCTGACAAAATGAAGCAGATTTTATGGATCATCAAGTCTTTTCATGCTCTGAGAGACATGTGGCATTTGTGGTGGAAAAATATGTATGTGACGGTTTAAAATACGTAACAACTCATCTGTCAATACACTGTTAAGGTATATACTAGCTTATTTTTAACATGTTTTATGAAAATATGTATTAGAATAGTAAGTGAATGAAAGAGGTCATTATAGTTAGCGATAATAAAAATGGCAAAAGCCTACATCTTCATCTGAGCTAGTTTTTTAATAAATAAAAACAAGATCCTATTTTTTTATTTTTGCATTAGTGTCTGAGCAGGAACAGCTTTCACTCCAGGCACAACCTGTATGCGAGTATATAAAGAACACTGAGGTTCCTCGACCAGAGATAAGACTGTCTGCAGAGACTGTGACATCTTGCTACATTATTAAAAACACTCAAACACACTCACACCAGAAAGAGCCCACCCTGAGGCAAGGCTGCCCCAGAAACCACTGAGATGGAAGAAATAACCTACATTACATTGGCCGCACTCTGTCAACACAGACCTGATTCATGCATGGGTGCCATGTGGGCTCCACAAATCATGCCATGCTTATATACACACACAGACATGGCTATGAGATAGTCAATTAAATGTGTGAATCAAAAATAATTGATTGCGACAGCCCATAAAGGCAGACACACGATGTGAAAATCATCCTCCAAGCTTGAGTCACCACTAACCTTAAAAGCTGCATCAGAAAACAAACAAACAAACTGGATTCTTACAGACTAAATCCCGCTCTCTGTATTCTGGTAGAAGACTTTCAGCTGGCTTGTTAAGTAAACATTAGTGAACAGAATAGGAGGTTAGATTTCTTGACACACTGATACTCACCATGTTGTAATAAGTCTTTGAGATGATGGTGGTGTCAAAACCTTTTGGGGGACTTTTCAGAGTCCCACACTTTGGCTTGTCTGTCGTTTTGTCTAAAAACAGAACGAAGTCTTACTGCTCCAGTCAACACGTGTTACAAGTACAACATTCAAATGCATCTCTGATTATTAGACCGTGATTGAAAAGCAATTAATGTTCAATTCCTATTAGAAAGTTAAGTGAAAGGAAAAAGTGTGGTTAAAAAGGAACCACACTTATAAGTGCAAGAGAGAGAAAACTGTCAAGCAAAGCAAATTCAAGAGTTTTGTTGTTTATGTAAAGCAGCCGTGTCCCAGAGACATCAGAAACCTGAGCTTGAGTTTCAACAACTCAAAGAATTAAACACTTTATAATAAACACTGGGTGTGTAATAAAAATCCATGATACATTTAATTTTTTTTACTCAACTTTTTTTTAATCTTTTTTGAGATTGAAGCGAAGCTAAAGAAACACTCAAAAAGTACATTTATCAAACTCTTGTTGTGGACTCAAAAAGTCAAATCACTCATGATGTAACCTCACTAGTCTGTGGACGATCAAAAGTTATTCGTAGATGATTCCATGTTATTATCTTTCAGTTTTTGCTTTGATCATTATAGTTCTGGATGACTACTAACAGGCATGTTGTTATAATCATTCCAGTTAAATACACATTGCAATGTAAAACCAGGATAAATCTCTGTCTTTTCTGGATAATGAGTATCTTACTGTACTTAAAGAGATCAAAATGAATGAAACTATTTCAACGGAGCATATGTGTCCTCTACTACATCTTGGCCTGCTGCTGTCTAAGTTGTTGTTTTCTGTCAGGAATTTCCTTTTTAAGCAGCAGCTCAGGAACTTCCTTTCTTTGTGTCCATGTGAAGCTTCCTGAATTTGGAAGCAGCACAGCAAACCTCATGGCTATAGACGAGCCATGAGGAACTGATCATCCTGACTGTAGAAGCAGCTGCACAGACTCAACTAGAAGTTCAGTTCTTACAGTGTCTCTGATACCAATCATTATAAAGAAGTGAAAATCCAAATAGCACATTGATATTTCAACATCTTCAACTAAATGCTTTCCGTATTTGCCTGAACCCACCGCCTCCTTTCAGCTCCCGTACGTAGTTACTGGGGAACCACCCAGTCTTGTCGTTCAGCGAGCCTTCCCACCAGCCCCCCTCCACTTGTTTGGTCACACAGATGACATCACCCTTGGAGAAGGAGAGCTCGTCCTCGTTGGTCGGCTGGAAGGCGAAACGCGCTTTGACCAGCAGCTGGCCACACACGCCGCCATCCGACATGTCCTACGATGGAGCGGAGAACCCGTTTTAATGGGAAAACACAGCAAGTTGTGATGCTGGCGTTGGCAGCATGACTCACCAGGCTGCGGTACTGAGGCTGCTGCAGCTTAGAGGAGCGACTTTGAGTGTTCAGAGAGTCGAATGATTTGATCCGTATATTGGAGGAGTGTGGCACACATATGCCGTCTCCTGGGACGGACAACTCTGCAGGCACACAGCAGGAAACAAAACCATAACACCCGAAAACTTGCAAAAGAGATGAACACTTAATATGACCTCAAACACCCGACTCTTACCTTCAGTGGCTTTGTTAAGAGCAACTAAGGAGTTTAGTACTTTGGAGAAGTTCAGTCCCTGCAGGAGGTCACTCACTTCAAAAGACTTGGAAAAACAAACATTTTTACCATTATTTTTTATAACTTTTTCTTTTTTTTTAGGCTAGTCAAAGTTTGTTTTTGAACAACCTGGACAGTGGACCAAAATTTCTCCACAAAGAATAACAAAAAATCTCAACGAGGCATACAGAAAAAAATCTTCTTTAAGATAAATGCAATAAATGAATCTGGTTTGCATTCTAAGAAGTATATCACCCTAAAAATGAAGCAAAACTGAGTCAAATGCTGCATTAATTCTCTGATCCAACTTTGGTCTGAAGGCGGATTAAGTCTGAGCTTCCCTCTTGTAATCGCTCGATCACACATGTTACTGGCAACACACACAGCCAGAATCAAAACACCTCCAAAGCTCCTAATCCTGTGTAAACCACACACACCAACATGTTTATATTAGCATATTGTGAAGCTGAAGCCATATGTGACGAGGATTTTAACTTTTTATACATTATTTCAGATCACTTGCAAACCAAGGTTTTAGCTTTATATAGCTTGTTTGTTTGTTTTCAGTGCAGGTTATAGTGGCAAATTAATCTGCAAAATCTTAACAGCATAACGAGCCAAACACTTCCAGATACATTCTTTTGCATTTGGCTTGGATTGCTAATCTCACCAAAACACTTTGGGGCGACTTTGTGCCAACTGACTACAGCTAACGCACAATGAGCCAAAACTTCAGAGATTGGTAATCGAGGGTAAAATTAGGTAAAAGAAAAAAGAAAATTATATAGTGAGCCCTCAGCTTGAACAAAAGTTTTACTTATGCTGCAATTAATCTGTCAACTGTTGGTCTCAACACAACCTAGTCTTAACATTCAATTTTAGAGAGGGATATAAAAACTATTAGGCATTTATTTTGCTATTGCAGCTTCTATTAAATAAATTACATCTTTATATAATGCATGGAAACAAGTATTTGTTTATTAAAAAATTACTTAATGAAAAATATTAACCGAAGGCAACATCTGCTAAGCTAAAGTTAAAAGCAACTCTAAGGAAAAACAGGACTGGAATGTGATGCAGTGAAAGTGAGAGCTTAAAGCTCCTGTACATTTTATGACTATACCAAAATTCCACTAAAAAGGAGAAATGTTCTCCTTTTTAATCAGTTTTAGTGGAAAAACACAACTTACAAAAACCATATAATCAGAAAAATGACCTTGAAGTTCAGTTTTTTAATCACTCTCCCATTTAAACAGGTACGAATGATTAAATACTGCTAACATTTCTATTTTGTCACCATATGCTTAAAACAGAAGTTTGTGATAGATTGACTACAGTTAAATGATTTACAGCTGAGGCATACAAGCTTTTCTACAGCTCCAGCAGCGTTTTCTTTTTTTTTTTCTTTCTGACCGCTTCTTGTGCTGCTTCCGTTAATCAAAGTCCGAATCGTCTACGCTTGCGTCGCCGCTCGCCCTGCTCTCCGTAATCCTCTTCTGTGGGACACTCGGTCTGGCCTGTCCTCCGCCTGCTTCACGACTGTCTGGGGGAATTACTCCCGACTGCTCGTAACGGAGACCTTGGCTTCCAGTGACACGGCTGCCATTCCTCTAATCAAGCTGATTGGAAAATCCACTGGATGCCTGGCAGACTACATTACATCAGCCCACTCTTCCCCTCCCCCTCATTTTATCCATTTCATGCCCTCACCATCGCTCCTTAAGGATTCAAGATTTCTTTATTTTATTTTTTTTTATAAAAAAAGCCCATCTATCTTACAAATACACAGCAAAACCTTGTTAGGAGTCTACATGATGCACATTATGATCCCACTCTTCTTTTTCCCACGGCTAAAATCAATACTGTGTGAGAGGATGTTTGTCGTTTTGTACATTATTCACTGAATCTCTCTGCATGCTCACTGAGAAGGAGGTCATAACCTGCCATGACCCATTTAGAAATGCAAACAGAGAGGCATACGCCTAGTGTTGTCCTTTTGAACTGTGACAGAAAGACAAATACCAGACTGTCCCTGAATTTAATTTATACTCCACTGACAGAAGATTAAAAAACATCAAAATGCACTGTGATCCTATTCAAGATGCGCTCATTTAGGAATCAGTTCCACAGACTTAACATTTTTGTCAAGTGCAAAAAAACAACATCCTATCAAAGTGAATCTGTGCCTCCTGTTTCCATAACTACCAATGAACCACAGGCAGCAAATGCATATTTTGGGAGCAGCCAAAGTGAGGACAAAAATAATCTCTCTCGCTTGTTTTGAATCCGCAACCAAAGTGTTTGCCACCCTACAGATATTTCTGGTTGTTGTTTTTTTCTACCTAGACAATATAAAAACAAAATATTTTTTTCCCCAAATAAACATTTGGAATAAGTTGTGGTGCAGGACTACTGCTTTGCAGCAGTCAGTGACACTGGAGGGAAACAAAAATGTATCTTGCCACAGCAGTTAAATCAGACTTAACTCCTGACTTTGACTAGGCCACTCCAGAAACCCTCATTTTGCTTGTATGAGTCTTTCTTGCTGGTTTGCATTAAATTACGATCCTGCCACATGACTCAAATGTACCTCAGCTTAAAACAGACAGACATTTTCCTTGACATAATTCATTGTTGCAATAAATACAGTCCATAAATCATTTCTTGATTCTAAAAGTCTCAAAGCAATCATGGCTTATATAATATGGATCATAAAACTGATTTGAAAAAGTTAGTTAATCACAGTCAATTAGTGATTTATTAAGAGGTAGTAATAAGTGTAACTAAATAAATGGACAACTGATGGAGAGACTCACCTCTACACTGAAAGCCCCGCAGCCTTTAATAAACTCCGCAATGTTCCTGTGACACTCGCTGTCGCTTCTCGGTTCCTGGATAAACTATGAAAAGAAAACCGGTTCAGTTTCAAATACTCTTCTGAAGCGGTTATTAACCCCTACGGCAGATTTTAAAGAGTTTCCTTGACTGACAGACGTCCTTTTTTAACCCACAGACGCTCAGAGTGCTCACGCGCTGCTCCCAGGATCAAGCGACCTAATCAGGACAACTTCCGGTTTTACCTTTCAAATAAAAGCAAACAATTGCCAAACAAGCTTAAAATGCGATTTTTTAAATTTATTTATGTTTTTATATTTTTTTGGGCTTTAACTAAGCACTCGATATTATTGCATCGAGTGCTTATGCATTTCTAATCTATAATACACAGCTGCTTCCATTGACATCTGGTGGCATGATTGTTCTTTATTTTATTTAGAAGAGCGCATTCTCTCACCCAGTGGTTTAGTTTTGTTGTTATACTGTGTTGTTTTACCGAAAGCTATTTCAAATCAAATCTTCAGTCAAACTTTACTGCAACTGCGCAAAGCTGAAAGAGGATGTGACGTTGACAGACCCACGGTCCATTGTTCTTGAGTCCAGGGGGCGTGGCTGGATATAAGCGCGTGCGTGCTCTGGTGCAAATGAGAATAACCTTCCACACCTGTGAGATTATATGGTTAAAAAAAAAAACATTAAAAAGGTTTTGATTAACTACTGATTGTTGTAGAGGAAAAAGTGAACTTAGTCAAAATAAGAAATGACATTTCTGACTTAAAAACCAAAACAAAAGTTATCAGCCAATAAAAAGCTAATTATCTAGATTTCTAAACAATTCAAGAGAGTTTATTTTGCTTTTTATACGAGTTTGAATTCCCTTGCAGAAGACCGGTTGTTGTGAGCAACCGCATACACTCAATTCAAGAAATGCCTTTCTTTGAATTGAGCAAACAAAAATGTTTGGGAAATTGGGACACAGACTTTAGGGACAATCTTGTGATTCTTTTATTTATTTTTTGTTGGAGTCAGACCTACATCTATCAAACAAACAGTTGTAATATCTGCACCTCAACGCCATTGATACCCAGAAAAAGGCTAATCTGTGGCTCTTTAGTTACGTATGTTTGTTTGTTTACACAAATTGCCAGCCATATTAAACATGTTCTTTTTGTTGCTTGTTTTTAAGATTTCAAAAGGATTTTGCAATTACACTTTTTCAAATTTACATACGCGGTACTTTTCAAAACAACAATAACTTTGTTTTAATCGCCTAGAGTAACAATAGCCCTCAAAAATAATTGTGATCTAGATTTTCTTTGTCGTTTATACAAAAGTAGGACATAGGCATTAATTTAGATCTGAGCGCAAAATACCCAAAACATACTGTAGCCTATTTGGGACCTCCAGTTATTTTTTAACAACTTGATTATTTTTACTCATAATGTGCCGTAAAAAGCCTTCAGAATAGTGAGAAATCAGTCTTCTATGTGGTTTTCCATTTTTAGATTGCTTACTTTGTCCACCGTCCCGGGTCTGAGTCGCTCCAGCAGCCTGCACAGAACTACTCCATCCTGCAGAGACGCCTGGAGGAAAGCCTCTGGATCCGACACGCTCTTCTTGGGAGACTCCAGGACCCCCAGAGTGATGAGCCACGTTACCGTCTGCTCTGCCGAATTCATGATTTGGCGTCTCGGATCGTCCTACAGCAGCAGCAGCTCAGTCAGTCCAGGCTGGGTGAAAACCCCGCAGCCTGGAAACAGAAGGAACGGAGCTGGAAGTGAAGAATAAGATCGCTCCTTCCTCCTTCCTCCTTCCTCCTCCCTCTTCCTCTCCTCTCTTCCTGAGGATGTTGGTATCACCTTGCTTTGTGCGCAGCTGTAGCAGCCAGCACATTCATCAAGTTAGAAGCTGCAGGAAATGACTTCCTCTGGCAGTTTTCAAAGTAAAAGTGGAACTCCTCTCTGTGCTACTATTACTGTCTGTAGACATGCGCCACTCCAAACCCACAACAACCAATCAGAATCAGGGAGAGGGTCTTAGCAATGTCAATCAACCCTGAAAAACCGGACATTGTTTTTTTGTAAACCGCAAGCAACAATCATCAAAATCTGTACACATGAAGACTTATATCAGTGCTTTTAATTTGAAAGGAGCTCAACTAATTTCTGTTCTGTCACTCTGTAATTTTCACCATATGCAGCACAGACACAGAGATGCGATCACTGATATTTTAATGGAAAATTATCCATATTTCTTGCACCACAAAATCTCTTATACAGCATTTATGATGTAAACATATTTATTAATTAAATAATGAGACAAACTGGGATGAGCAGAACATGATAAGGAGTTCATTACTGTCAGAGGTTTAATTTGTTTTATGTACATTGTGTTATATATATATATATATAAAAAAAATAGAAACAGTGCCCTGACAGAATACATTGAAAAAAGTTGTAAAATATGTAAACAGCTCTATCAAAAGAGACTCTTACGCCCCCTGTTGGACACTTTGGTTTCTACAGTTTGCTGCAAGTACCGTAGTTTTTCCAACTCTACATCCCAATATTCATTTATATTTTGGCATAAATTATGTAAACATCATGTAGGTATCCTAAGAAAATCACAGTTTGAAGATGTTTTAAGTCCACTGAAAATGAAACCTGAACATTTCCGCAGCTATTTCTTTCAGAACTTCAATGTATTTAGCTCCATCCATATAACTTTGACCAAAAAAAACTATCCTCACAGCATGATGTTGCCATCACCAGGTATGACTATGGCAATGGTCATTGTAATTGCATTTCTGCATTTTATTTAATTTTTTTGCAGAAAGGCGAGAGAGATCAATTCTCAAATAAAGAACGTCCCTGAAAATTCTGCTTCTAATTAAACAAAAAAAGCCATTAAGATATGAAACATCATAGAAGGGAATATGAATGTAACATGTTAAGGTTCAATTTGACAAATTGGCTAATTTAACAGATATAATGATGCATAAATGTCACAAGCAAAGGTTACAAAGTAATCAACAGGATGGCAGGAGGTGTGGAAACACCCTAACTGCTTCAAAGTGTGAAGTTCTGTGTGAAAACGATGAAGATTAGTTTTCCTTTTATGTTTAACTATTACCTATTAAGTGGTTATACCTCTTTAACTCTTATACATTTCCTCGGCTCAGATTTTAATGTATTTTATTTTGATTTCAAATAACAGACCTCCATCAATTATGAGAGAAAACGTAACTAATATATGGCTGTTAAAAGTTTTACAAGTTAAAGTAAGAATATTTTTGGCTTGCCTTTGTTTACTCTCTAGATTTCACCTTTTATTTGTAAAGTGAAATTAGCGGTTGCAGTGTGACAAATTGTGAAAAAGTCCAAAGGCTGCAACTTAGAAGAAAACAGAAGTATACTCTAAAAGCTTCTGATGTTAACGTACAGTTTCTGTTCTTGATATAGTTTGAAATTGCAAAACTCAAAAACTTTACGGAACATTTTTAATTTGCATTATCTTCATCTCTGCCAAAAAAAGGTAAAAAGTAAACGAAAATAACCCAGCAAGAAACAAACTCGTGAAACTCAAAAAGAAAATAATAAAGGATTTTTAAAAAACTATTATGGACGCTCTTATGGATCAAATTTACATAAATTACATTAAATACATGCCAGTATATTTATTATAGTTTAGTTTAGCAACCGATCTCATGTTTGTTTCCCCTAAATCTAATTAGCAGAGGTGGATGAATGACTCTTAATAAGGTGAAGCGGCCTACACACCGTCAGCACTTTGAAGCAAAACCACAGATGTGGACGAGGAAACTAAATGGGTTTTGCACATATTCATTACAAAACTGAGTGCAAGTGAAAAGTTTCCAAGTCTGCAAACAGTTAATTATTTTTATTAAAGTCAAACAAGCCGAACAATGCTAGGTTTATATACTTAGGATACAATTAAGAGGCTTTAAGTTTGAATTTCACAAACTTCAAGTCTGGATGTAATGAGAACAAATTAAACATTTTCAAAAGTTTTGCAAGCGGAAGTGAAAGTTAGATGGGCCGTGCCCTGAGTGCTGCTGTAGGTATGATGCTTGACTCTGCCACTGCATAAGAAACAGGCGGTGACAGTCATAGTGGTTTCATCAGGCATGTCAGTTTTTCTGTAGCTGCCCTTCAACTTCCTTATTCAGTCCTCTGTGTGTTTCCTCTTTCAGCAACTGATATTATTCCCCTTCAGCGCTCTGCTTTGGGTGATTCTTTGCTTTCGAGCTGTAAAACTGAGCTACTTGTCTGCTCTTATTCGAGTGATGTTGAGGTCGGTGTATCTGAACTTAGTTGTGTTCGGTTATAGAGATCTGGAAGGGGCTTTCTGATCCGTGGAAGGAGAAGACGAAGGGTGAGAGCGACAGGTAGGCAGCGCAAACAGAACAATTTGGTGATCTGCTCTCATAACTTATTTTAACTGTGACCGACTCTTGTGCTTTTCAGCTCCAATGCCGCCCTTCGGGTTTTCTTTATGAGGGAGAAGGAAGCATCAGAGTGAAACGGTGACAGTCATGTGCGTCTTTCTGCAGTAGTCTACGTGCTCTGCGTCCGCTTCTGTGTGAACAATGTCGGGCGACGTCAACACCTTGACCTGGAGGAGCATGTCTCCCACCAGCCCGACAGATTCCTGGGACATGTCTCCCACCATGCACATGGGCAGGGAAAGCATCTTCCTGGTGAAGATTATCAAAGTCTGCTTCCTCAGCAACAGTTCCAACCTGGGGAAGAACTTCAAGCTGGTTCGCTGTGAGGAGGGCTGGACGATCAAGGTATGCTCCTCTGTTTATTTCCAACAAAAGGTTGTGTAATGGCGCACCACTAGCCGACCTTTCAAGTTTCCATCTCTGAAGACTCTCTGCTCTTCTGCTCACTTCAGCATGGCAGCTAAACATTATTTAGATGCTCTTCAAACTTAAAACATAAGAATCTCTCAAAGTGTTTGGGTCTTTCTCACAATCCAAGGCAATTCATTCAAATTGAATGTAAAGTGAATCTCTGTCATGGAGAGAATAGTCTTCAACCAGCAGTAATTCCCAGTGGTGAGCAAGCATGTGGCAACAGCGGAAAGGAACGACTCACTTTTAACAGGAAGAGGAAGATGCCTCGTCCACACGAGAACGTTTTCATCCACACAGAAACTCAAAGAACAGACAAAAACACAACTTCTGGCAAAAACCAAAGCGTGACTGGAGTCTTTTGTGTATAGAGATGACAAAGTCAAGCTACTTCTCTGTGTCATGTTGGATTATGCTGCTAATCAACTACAAGATTGGGGAATATGCAATCCGGCACTGTTGTTGTTATGCAAGTCTAGGATTATAGGTCAGGTTACAGGGTGAGCTAATACATCAGTGTTTTCACTGTCCACACAAATATCTGAGAGCAAACTTTTCACTCTGGAACCCTCCAAAACATGTTTGCCATTGTCGGAAGAAAAATAAGTTTCCATGTGTCCACTATGAAGAAAGTTTCACCAAATAGTTAAAATGGGAATACATTATATAATTTTGGGAAATTTCAGAGTAAAGTTAAGGAGAGGTTCGCTACTTCAGAAGGGATGACGTTTGATTATTCTCTAGTCTATGCGACACATTCAATCTTAAATAGCAATTTGGATACCACAGGAAAAAGTCTGTTTATTTGATTACTCAACCTGGTGTGGTAGTGTGGTTACATTTCACACACAGCATCATAAAAATTAGTATGTTAAGTTCTCTATGCTAGAAAGTACATATTTGGTAACTTCTTATAAACGTTTTTGACACTCGCAGCACAGTCATTGTTGCTGGAGGAACTTTTATCATGGCAGCTGCTTTATTTATCATCACTGTCAAAGCAACACTATTAACATATCTATTAAAAACTACTGAGCATGGTCATTACAACATGTACTTCCCTTCTATATCAGTAGTGCAGGTGAGAACATGAGTATTTCCATTTTTAAAACAAAACTCCATCATGTGCTGCTGTTAAGATGCACCTGCTGATTGTTTTATTAATGTACAATCAGCAGGTGTTGATTATATAATGAAAAACATTGTATTATTAATGCACTGTAGTGAAACCAGCTGTTGAAGTTGAGGTTGCTGAAGGAATAAATAACTTTTCAAGTTTCAGGAGGCTTTCTTATTATTTTTTCTCAATCAAAAGTTGGTCATTGAAGCTTAGTTAGTTCCCTTACGAGGGCTGCAGCCTGAATCATTCAGGTAACCTGAATTCATCATTTAGGATGAATACATACTACGCTGCTGTCCAATGATCTCAGAATCATCTGGCTGTTTGTCCACTGTTTTTCTTTGTTTCTAAAAGGGAGTTACCTCAGTTCAGACTTGATGTAGATGCCTTGCAAAGGGTTGAGCTTTCTGGAGCCCTCAGCACGTCTTCTGCCACTTCTGCTTCTATTGAAAAACGTTTGCAGAAAACTGATAATGTCTCTGCCTTGGTTGTGAGATTGTTTACAACCAAGTTGCTTCGCTTGCACGAGAGTTTGCTGTCAATAATGAGTCAATAAGTTTCCAAATTGCGCCACTAGCTTTGGGAAGTGTCAAAATGAAAGCTATGGGTTGAAAAAAAAGCCGAGAAGAGGATTTACCTGTCTTTTCTGGTGGCTATTATGAAAATGTCAAAGACAATCGCATGCTAATAATTACTTCTGCTCTAGAATGTCATCCATACGGTGCTGTCCAGTGGCTGTGTGGGTCCAGACATAAAGCACAGCCTCTGTTACAGCCTTCTTCTCAAACACCTCAAGTCTTCAGAGATGCACTGGCTGCATCCCGATCTGACCGTGACCGAGCTTACACATCGCTATGAACAGCAGCACATCGAGGCCGAGTGGAGGTCAGTGACTTCCTTTATTTCTAGTTTTGTTTGGTGGAGATAAACTGATATAAACTGCAGATAATGACTCAAATTTCTTAACATTAAACAAATTCTTGCTCTGATGAATGTAAAATATTTAAGCTTGACAGTTTTACTACAATACTGATTAAAATAAACACTCCAGGAGTTTATGTGATATTTTAATTTCTACATTTCAAACTTTTTCAGACTCAGTTTTATAGATTTTCAATCATTTTTTTATGACATCATGGACATCTGGGTCCGAATAGCGTGGTATAGCTCTCGTTTTACGCAATTCATGTAAAAACTAAAGCTAGCTGCTGATTGACCAAATGTGCTTTTATAATGTTTTTTTTCTGGACAAACTTGCATGAGATAAAATATATAATGCAAAAAAATCTGGTATGGATCTGGTAAGAATTGAAAACAGATACTTGAATTTGCAGTCTGTTATCAACAAGAATAATTTAACAAATTTCAAGGCATAAGATTTCAAAGGCTTTGTTTGGACTCTAAACTAAATCTAAAGTAAGACCCTTACACTAGACTTTTTTAAAAAAAAAAAAAAAACTGATACAAGTAAAGTGATCTAAAGGTTGAAAAACATTTTTAAAAAGGCCAGTTTTTATTTTAGAATAATTAGTCAAATATGACCAAATGAGAAAGAAAAACTAGTTTTGATGTGATAAACTAATACAAAATGTAGTCATCTATGTAAAAATCATTATAAAAACAGTTTTATTGAAATGTAAGCTTTTATCTTTTAGATAAAATAATTTTCCCCCATACATGAGTTATTAAGTCAAATCTCATATTTCAAAGAAACCCTGACAATCTATAAAAGTGGAATAAAATCTTTTTTATTTATAACCATATTGTTTATAGTTATTTTTAAAATGTCTGGTAATTCAATTCGACTCAAAAAGCAGTTGAAACACATCAGCGCTCTGAATTTAACTTTTTGCACTGGCTGCATCAGGGAATAAGCATACAAAAAAGTTTTGAACTGTTTTTCCCTCATCAGTGCTACATCCACTCTGTATCTGACTCGCCTTCGCCCTTCACGATCGCTGATTGATTTACACAACAATATGGGCTTGCACCCTAGAGTCCTGCATATTCTATATCCGATTAGCTAATTAAGATGTTTGCCTATACAGATATGACCTGAGGATCAGATACATCCCGTCAGACTTCATAGAGACCTTCATGGATGACAGAACAACCATGCTCTACTTTTACCAACAGGTCAAATATCTACAGCTATCCACCTTTTAAGAATTTCCAGATTACTTTTTATATGATTGGAAATTCATTGAACATCAGGGTTAAACTAAGATCCTGCTAAAAATGTTTGGTAAATATCAAAAAAGCTTTTTATGATCGACAGGTACGAAGTGATTACATGCAAAATTATGCCTCCAAAGTCAGCGATGGGATGGCCTTACAGCTTGGTTGTTTGGAGATCAGGTAAAGAACGGCTGATGCTTCATCGAGGTTTAAAGGAAAGACGGAAAAGTCAGCTAAAGTCTGGTGTTGTTGCTGCAGGAGGTTCTACAAGGACATGAATCCAAATGGACTGGAAAAAAAGTCCAACTTTGAACTGCTGGAGTAAGTAAAGACTTTATGGTCTATCAGGAAAATAATGTTCAAGCAGGCAGAGGTGCATCTGGAAGTCATTTGATCTAAGCATAAAATTGTACACCACTGTAGCAGTAAAAACACCAACATTTATTCACTCCTCTCTTTAGGAAAGACGTAGGGCTGGACCTGTTCTTTCCCAGAGAGCTCATAGAGAGCATGAAGGTACAGTCACCTGCAGATCACAGGTCATTTTGTTCTCACCACTAATTTATCAACGAGTGATGCCATCTGTCTGTGTGGTCGCATGCCAGCCCAAGAAGCTGCGTCAGCTGATCCAGCAGACCTTTCAGAGCTACTCGACATTTCAGCAGGACCAGTGCATGGCGAAGTTCTTCACCACGTTGTCTCAGTGCTACAGCATCACTGAGGAAAGCTACGGCTGCCAGCTGGTGGTGAGCCGTCTTATGACATCATGTATTAATCAATCTGGACAATCTTGAACATTTAGGTGTCCCCCAAAATCATAAACATAAGATATGCTTTCTCGAAGCAATGAACGAGTTTTATTTTGTATGTATTGAGACATATAAAAGATGCTTGCCCTTCAGAAAAAGCAGAAAAGTGTTATTTAACATGTAGAACCTTTCTGTGTTATCCTTGTCTGCAGCACGGCTGGAATCTAGCTATAGACTTGGTCATAGGAGCCGGTGGGATCAGTCAACAAACAGATAACTCAAAAGTGAGTGAAAATCTTTTCATCGTCCAATTTATTAATCATACCAGTTGATTTATTCAATTATTTTAGCAAAAAATATTCTAGAAAGTGAAATATTTCTCCACTTGAGCTGTGGATCCCTGCAGCTCCTCTGGAGTATTTGGACTTTTGAAGCTGACTAAGTGACAATTTGTTCCTGGCTTTGGGATATTTGCTTTAATTGTTTTTCTCTAATCTACTTTACTCACAGTCTACAACAGGGAAATGTTGCTCAGACTTATTTTGGCTTGGTCAAGGGTCACAGTCAGAACAACATCTAAGAGATAAACGGTGGAGTGTAAATTCTTAAAATGCATTTTCAAACTACTTATCTCCATAAAACATAAGAGAAAAAAAAACAAAAGAAACTAACTACCAAAAATAAAATTGATCATAAAATATATGGTTAAGAAAAAGGAAGTGGGTTGGCTAAAAATGGCAACACGCGGGTGTGAAGTTGGGGTTTAATTTGTCAAGGCATCAACTTCAGCTCTTTATCGCTTCAACTTAACCAGCAATTCCAAAGTACAGCAGCATTAACTAGAAATACTGTCTGTTTCGCAGCCCGTCTGTCTGGCCAAGTTCTCTGACGTTCGCAGCATCTCCTGCACCGCTGAGCCTGACGGCCGCGCTCTCCTCACCATGCACATAGAGGGATCCAAACAGGTAGCACTTCACTTCCCGACTCAGCAGTTTCACAATGAGAGTAGCAGGAGAAAGTCGTGCAATGATGGGTATAACGCAAAGCACTCATATGGCTTCTCTGATCCTTCTCAACACTTTTGTGCATGGAAACATACTAAATGTAGTTCTCTGCAACTAAATGAATGCATCTCTTCCTTTGGTTTGAACCAGTTCCTCATGTATTAGCATGCTTATCTAATGATTGCTCAATAGCTAACCAGGAGACACTGAAAGAGTCAGTTAGATGACAAAGCAAAGCTTAAAGAAACAGGAGCTGAAGCATACTTAGGATTGGTCAATGTATGGTTATTCTGAGACAAAATATATACTTCTGGTAAACTTGAAAAAACAAGTTTTATCTAAGAATAACAGGAACCTGAATGGTTTTTAACAACCTTAAAAAGGTGTCTGTGGTATTTCTGGTACAAAACTTAAGATTCACGAGTAATTCTGGCCAAGAATCCTTTTTTTTATTATTTAAGAAAGCAAGGTGTAGTTTTAATGTCTAATTTGACATAAAACCAGCATGGTTCCACTTTTGGACCACTACCTACATCCTCCAGTCATATGAAAACCTTTGCTGTTCTAGGAGCACCAAGCCAAGCTTCTCCTTTTCTTCATATTGCCTTTGCATTCTGTTGTGGCTACTGAGTTGCACTGGTTTTGTGGCTTTCAAACTCAACATGTTCACCTAAAACAGCTTATCTTGTGTTTTCAATGCCGCAGCCGCTTGCAGTGAACATTTCCTCTCTGGCCGTCGCAGAGAACATGGCCGACCTGATCGATGGCTACTGCCGACTGGAAGGAAAAGCCGAGAAATCGCTCATGATTAGACCTAACAAAGGTACGATCACAGTTGGTCGCAGGGCAAAATCACGATCCAACCACTGTGGTATAAAAACAAAAAAATCAAAAATTTACTTAAAAAAAAAAAAAGTCCAGCTTCACAGCCTTGACGTCACTAAGTCATAATGAAAGTTTTGTAATTGGTTTTCACAGGAAGAGACACAAGGCTAAAGCTTCCTGACATACCTCAAAGGTGACTATTATGGGTCAAGTTTCAAAAATGTTCGTGACACTCAAACATTTTTTTTAATACGCCAAAAGCAAAAAGTGTGTAGGTGTTGGATTATTTTTGTACTTCCTATTTTCCTCTGCAATTTATTTGACATTATCTTTCATGTTCCTCTCTGTTTGACCAAAGTGTCATTCAAGTATTACTTGCAACCGACTCCTTTTTTACAACAGTTGCATTAATATTATTTCTATTTTTGAACACCAAACCAAGATTTTCTCTACATGTCATTCCAGGGCTGGTCCCACTGGCCCAGACAGAGGTCTAAGTAAGTCAATATCTTCATTTATAAACTGAACAGACTCTCACGTATTGAGTTTTTACTTACATTTTACTATTCTAACTACATTTAGAAAGGTTTTAATTGATGAATAAATGCTGAATGCAACTGCTCTTTTAAAATGACTTTTTTTCCTTAATTTTTAGGTTCAGATATTTATGCAGAGATCCCAGAACAGACAAAGTATGATGGTAAGTAATAATTCACCTTAAATTAAATTATCTACAAGCGCATCTTAATAAATTAGAGACACAATCTCAAAACTATTTCTGTATTTCTGTTCAAAGTGTGTAAAACACAGGGGTCCAGCTGCAGCTCACTTCATACATACCATAATATTATGCAACTGTAATTAACTGTGGATGCTTTTCTAAGGGGCTCCAAGTGTGGAGGGCATTTGGTAGCACATCTACATCTTTATGGTTCTTCTGGATAATCTTATTGAATCGTCAGAAATTTCTTTCCTCAATTTTGTTTGTGTGCATAGACAAACATCAGATCTCTAGAGATGACATCGTTGTAGGTCGGATTCTCGGCGAGGGATTTTTTGGTGAAGTCCAAGAGGGAGTTTACAAAAGTCCAGTGAGTTTGTCTTGTTTTAAAGTGCTTTCATAGGTTGCTGTTAGGGCAGGGCGATGAATCAATTTATTGATTAATTAAAATTTTGGTTTTTGAAGATTTTATTTTAGGACGTACTCTTCTATCAGCACTAAACTCACCCTAATCTCCACACTGCCTTAACTGCACTGCAAGTCTTTCTAAAAACACTGAATGAGTTGCTGTGGTGATGACGTGTGTTTGCAGAGCGGAGAGAGAACTCGCGTGGCGATCAAAACATGCAAGGACTGCTCGGCGGATGTGAAGGAGAAGTTTCTAAGTGAAGCTGGTGAGTGCATGGCTGCTGCAGTGATTGTTTCCTGCTCAGACCCATTCAGAGAGTTTCTACCTTACTCACGTCTTAATCATTCATGTCAACGCTGACGATGATGTGACCGAAACATTAGCAACCTTCTTCCGCTGCTTTTAATAGAAAACACTTCAGGGAGGTGTTTATTTTGCGGAAACATGATGTTAAAAGAAAAGGTGAAACGAAACATTGCCGTTTGCTTGTTTGGACGCTACGTGTTCTTGATCAGAGCGCCGTTTTCTCTGACTTCCTGTTGTCTGCGTGTGGCTTTGTGAAACAGGCTTGTATAGAAACCACAGCTCCAGCGGGGAAAATCTAAACAGGCTTCTTTCAGGCTTTAATTTAGGTCAGTGTTTTTAAAAAATGATAATCTAATTTAGAGCAAACTGATAGAGAATTTGATTAATTTAAACAGATTCCTTACTTGCCATAAGCTTCAATCTATTTTATTACAATTTTGAGACAGAACAAGATAAAGTAGTGCAGAAAAAGGATAAATTGGTTTTGCAAAATTAATTAAAACTTCTGAAAAGTGTAACATTTATTTAGCTTCCTTTACTTTGCTACCTCCAAATAAAATCCAGTCCTATTGTCGTCAGTAGTTACCCTAAAACGCCATGTAGGGGTCACACCAAATAAATAGAAGAATGAGCTCAAAATGTTTTCACCTACATGCAAAATGTCATATGCATCTTGATTTTTAATTGCAAAAAGTGTGAAAGTTGTTTAACATTTCACAATTACGCCATATGTGGTACTTTGTGTTGATTTTATCACATAAAATTCTAATAAAATACATTGTTGTGGCTGTAATATAGCAAAATGTGAAACATTTGAAGCGGTTTCAGTGCTTTCACAGAAACCTCGAGTATAAGACTGCATTTCTTTTATTTTGGTTTCTAGTTGTGGTTGTGGCCTCTAGTTGTGGGCCTCATCATGCTATAAACTGCTAAGTGCTTCACTACCAACTAACACTGGGAACTTGTTGCTAAGTAGGTTAGCCAAACACACCATCATCCACTGAAACATTGGCTTTGAACTTGGTGGATAAACTTTTTTATGTTTTGGATTATAAGAAACGTTTTCACTCTTGTGCTTAGTTGTGTAGATGTTGTTCATTCAGTCAAATTCAGCATTTTTCTCGATTAAGGTGACAAGTTCAGCTTTACCCTGGGCGGGGGCTGACACTCTGTAAACACTAGATATAATGAACCAATTTTCCGTGGTACTGATTGGATGCACCTTCAAATTCAACTTCAATAATATTTTATGGATGCCAAAAAGAAATTAAGAGTAAAATTAGGGAAGAAAGTTGATGTTAGCTTTTGTGGTAATGCTGAGATGTTTTCCACTATGTCAACGGTAAAAACAAACAAACAAAACAAAAACTGTAGGTAACATCTGTATTACATATAATTTACAAATGTTATGTTTTATTGATATATGTTGATTCCTTTATTGCAGATCTCATGAAAAACCTGGACCACCCTCACATTGTGCGTCTCATCGGAGTCATTGAGGTCGATCCAGTCTGGATTGTCATGGAGCTCTATGAACATGGAGAGGTGTGGTTCTGAGTTCAGACTGTAAAGTTGTGCTTAAAAGCAACATGAGCAGCTTCTCATGCATCTAGTCTGATTATCACAACCTGTACCGTTAGTCATTGTTATGCTCATGTGTCTGTTTACCTGCAAGCTGGGAAACTACCTTGTGGAGCAGCAGTACATCCTCACCACAGCAAAGTTAACACAGTACTGTCTACAAATCTGCAAAGCCTTGGCTTACCTAGAGGGACTCAACATGGTACACAGGTAACATCGCTAAAGTGAACAAACAAGCAACTGATGCTTTTGTACCTTACTTTTCTATGTTGATTAAAGTCCAATCAATAACATTACTAATCCCTTTAACAACCACTAAAGTTTTGTATCTAAGACCATTCATGGAAAGTTAAGTGGAAAGAAAAGCTACACCAGCAACAGGGATAAATGTTGCTTTCTGTTCTTTCCATATAAGCAACTCAGCAAATATCTTCCAGAAATCTTTAAGCCTCTTCAATGTTTCTGAAATTATATTTTTATCTCTATCTTTTCACCACTGCTTGTGTTCGCAGAGATATCGCCGTTAGAAACATCCTGGTTGCATCCGCTGAATGTGTTAAGCTGGGAGATTTCGGACTGTCTCGCTACGTTGATGAACAAGAATATTATAAAGGTACATAAACGCAACTGCCCTGTATGCATTTATCTGTTTTTTTATGGGGGGTTTTGTTTTATAAATGTCAGTAAAACACAATTTAACTTCCAGTGCATTTTTGAATCCTGTTCTCTTCCTTTATGTGCAGCCTCTGTCAGTCGATTACCGATCAAATGGATGGCTCCTGAATCCATCAATTTTAGACGCTTCACCACAGCCAGCGACGTCTGGATGTTTGGTAAAGAGAAAACACATCTTCATACTAACCAATAGAGACTTCATGAAAAGTCTTTTTACATTTTTCATTTTAATTTTTAAACCTATTTATGTAGACATGATCCGAAAAAGGAAACTGTGGCGCAAACCCTGAATGAAACTGAACGCGTGAAATCAGTTCTAGATACTGAAACCATATGGGAGTCCAACCCTCCCATATAAAACTCGCTGAATCAAGCCTCTTTATGCTGACACATCATGTGTTAGTCTTTTCTTCATTTTTTTCATGGTCAGAGCAGTCTGTGTGAAGCTCACCGCAGTGGCAAAAAATACATAAATGCATCATAGCGTTCCTCCTAACAACTCACCAGAAGAAATCCTATTTTATTTTTTATCATTAGTTAACACTCACCTAGAGTCTGCTCTCAAATCCTCCACAGAAAAGCAATGGGACTAAATTAGTGCTCATAGTGTCTAGCAACCTGGAAAGTTTCTAGATGAAGTTTCTCTATTTGTTTTTCCATAGTCAAACGTCTGGTTAGTGTTTTAGAAACTGCGTGTAAATTATAAAGGACGGAAAGTTAACAGCTACTGAGAAAATGGCTTCCAACAGAATTCTTCTGTGCAACTTGCACAGAAGAAAAACGTGCCCTAGTTTAAGAGGGAAAAAGGTGCAGCTCCTAAAAAACAAGTATTAAAACCTCTTCAAAAATGTAAGTTTTTATAAGAGCATATTTGTAAAGTAGAAGGAAAACAGCACAATTTTCAGAATCTTGGCAAGTAAAAATTGAAAAGTGTGGCGTGCATTCAGACCGAGACTCTTCTTCTCTGCTACAAGATAATATCTGAATACTTTGGTTCTGTGCATCATTTTGAGTCTAAAAATAGAACGGCACAACCACAAACCCAGCAATACATAGCTAGGTTTAAGGGTAACAAGAGCGTTTTTAGTGAAGCGGCTAAGCGGCCTAAGGCAATTCAGGAGGAGTTACCGGCTCCCAAAGCTCCATAGGCAGAGGGATAAAGATGAATAGAGTAACCAGAACTGAAGCAACTTTGAGATAAGGACTAAAATCAAAAGTCAGAGATGATTTCTTGGTAAAGCTGATGCTCTTATTGAAGAATTTTCAAACCAAATATTTTAAACCCATCACCTGCTTTATGTCTTTTGATATTCTACCAGATTTAACCACCAACAAAGTCAACCATGGGTGTGTCTTCAACAGGTGTGTGTGTTTGGGAGATCTTCTCGATGGCCCAGCAGCCGTTTTACTGGCTGGAGAACGGGCAGGTGATCAACCAGCTGGAGTCCGGAGTCCGGCTCCACAAACCCCAGCAGTGCCCTCCGCCCATCTACGGCCTGCTCACCCGCTGCTGGGCCTATGAGCCGCACAGCCGCCCCACCTTCAGGGACCTCGTCCTCTCCTTCAGGTGCATACACACACTCCTCCAAATGTTGGGCTTTTACTTCAGTCGCGGTTGTATTGTTTACACATTCTTGCTACTTGACAGTGAGATCCACAAGATGGAGTTGGAGCAGGAAACGGACGTAAGAAGAGTAAGGTCCCAGTCTTTCTCCTCCACGCGCACAGAGCCACCGCCAAAGGTACCAGAAGTCAAAAAGTGTCAACATGAGTTCATGATGGTGTGAAACGCTGACTGAAACGGCAACACTTATTATCAACCTTTATTGTGTGATGGAATATTTAAATAAGCCAAAGTTCTCTCTTCTGATTCTGAATAGCTAACAAGTTTTCTCACCTTGGTGCTGTCAGTTTTAGAAAGAAATAGATTAAAAGTGACTGCACTACCTAAAATGGCCACTAGATGATGCGTCTTCAATTTTTCTCTGAGTCATAAATTCTTTATTTATTTTAAGAATTTGTTCAGATTGATGTTTTATTAATGCTCTAATTTTCTTCTGTTCATATTAAATTAACTACTAAACACTCAGCATTAATTTTCTAATTTTCTGTTTCTCCATCATCAGCCGTCCAGAGCTCAAGGCAACACCCTCGCACGCATAAAGGTAACCAAAAAGCAGAAAATTGATTTAAGAGTTGTCTGGTAAAAAAACACAGTTAGACTGAAAGTTACCCAGATAAAAAAAAATAGCAATGCGGGTAGAAAAAATGCCAGGATGTGGCAAAACATGAAACTAACACAAACTAATGTGGTGGGCTTAAAATACATCCCACAAAAAATGCTGACGTTTCATTTGCATTCATGTGCTTGTTAGGCTCCAGAGAAAGACAGCAGGATGTGGTGGGAGAAAGAGAGAGTGGAGGACACTTTACAGAGACAGAGGCAAGAGATGATGATGGACAAACAGTGGCTGGAGCAGGAAGAGAGACAATTGGTGAGACATGTCGCTCGCTCGCACCAAAACACGTACACCTTAACCTGAGCTATTACCGACAAACTGACTACCACAGTTAGAAACTTTTTTCAACGTCTGCACACTGCTGCATTCACTGACCCAGAATCATGTTGGTTTTCTTTGGCTCATAGGATCCTGTGGCGAGACAAGATTCACTAACCAAGGTATTTTTTCCACCACCTTCTCTGACATATTTATGTGTATATTTTAAATAATAGCACATACAAACCCAGTTCTGCTCAGACATTTACATACACTCATCAGTGAATGTAATATTAATGGTAAATTTTAACTATTTTTTTTAGCAGTTTATACAACAGAACCAGATAAAAAGAAGTGTGGAAGTTTGAATTCATTCTGGATTTTCTATACAAAGTGTCATTTTATAAGTTCAGATATATGCATACACCCCACGAATATCTGGTTAAATGTCTCTGTGCAAGGTGCAAAAGAATCACATGTCTGCAGACAACAATTTAAAAAAAGCACTTTATCTATCCCAAAAGAAATAGAAATGTTGTAACTCATATCATCCAAGGAAACCAACTGTTTCCAGTTTAAAAGTGAGGCCCTCCGAATCATTTTATCTTATTTCAAGTCCTGTCATATCCTGCAGATATATCTAAGAGATTTTCACTAATATTTTTAAATCTTCTTAAATTCAAACGTTTTCTGTAATATCATTTCAATTTATTTTTATTTAAAGTTATCGTAAAGTGGAAAGACTAAAACTTTTTTTTTGATAAGAGTGACTCCCTGAATTTATTCTAGTTCAAAAAAAGTTCAGAAACATTCTGCTTTTCTTTCTATGTTTAGGAACTGTGAAGATTTATAGATATTTTTTCTCCAGTGATTTGACTCCATTATTTGTTGGTATTAAAATATTGTTTGTTTCAATTTATTGCTGAACAACTAAACATTAAAAATCAAAAATCACTATCATCATTTTTGTATTTTTAATTGGGGGAAAAAATGTGGACCATGAGTATTTTGATCTTGGTCGATTTGACCCAAGTGGTCAAATTGACCTATGGGTGTGATTTTTCTTTTTTTATATATATTCATATAAAGTCTAACCAAATATTAGTCAGGGTGTAGTATGATTTTATTTGACCTTGTGTGAAAAAGACAATCCTAAAATAAGTTGGGTCATCCTTGTGTGGGTAAAAGTTGGTCTGTCTCGCCATCATAGGAGCTGCACCAACAACATTTTACCTCAAAAGAGGTTTTTTTATTACAGAAATATAACTAATCAAATTTCCTGCTTTTCTACATTTTTATCTGCAGCCTCCTGAAAAAAGCCCAGCAAATGGTGAGTCCTGATCATCAGTTTTATTTGCTTTATTTCCTGATGCCATCAGCTGTATTGAGGAATAATGCTACTGCATGTTCATTTATTGAGAGAACAGAAGATCACCAAGCTGCTTCTCTCCATTGTTAATTTAACCAGGACTGGTTTTTGGTCGCACAAGGTTCCGCTCTTTGTTTCACTCGCTTCACGTTCCTAAAGCATGTAGTTTCCAGAAAAGAGAGTCTCGATCATACGATCCTCATGAGTTTTTACACAAGTCATGACGTCAAAGTTCAAGGATCAGTTGGAAAAAACAAGGTCATCTAACCTCTCGCTCGGCCTGCATTTCCCTCTCAGATAATTTTATAATTAGTCATTTAGTTATTGACGTGTGGAGCCAAAGATTTCCAAAGTTATATCTGTGTGTGACTCAGACAAGTTGCTATACTCCCCCACAAGTATTAGACCAGCATTCAGCACTTCTAAATCAAATGAATGGCTCATTAACCAGCTTACAACCAAACACAAACACTCAGAGCTACAATGGATCAGTTTAAATCAAAGCTGCCGCGAACGTTTTATTAAATATTTTGAAGAATCCTGAGTTAACTTTTCTTTTTTTGAGTCAGGTCCCCCGGAGAAACCCTCAATGCCTCCCACTGCCTCACAGGTAAAAATTCACTCTCATGTCATTTTCATAAAATGATTCAGGAAGTGAAAGGTTTAAAGGCTCTGTGTCTTGTTGTCGCAGACTCGGCCCACAGCCGAGCTGGACCGGTCCGGAGATGAGGTCTACACCGGTGTCATGGCGATGGTGAAGCAGGTGGTGCAGCTGAAGAACGAAGTCAACACGCTGCCCGCCTCGGAATATCCCACCGCTGTCAAGGTACACTCATCTCCGAGTCTTGGTGGCTCCATGTTCCTCATCATTGGTTGTAAATGAAAAGACCAGAAGAGGGCGCTCTTCACTTCTTCTCACTTTGCTGTCTACAGGCTGTAGGAATCACTCTCCGCAATCTGATTCAAAGTGTTGATGAGATTCTGCCATCTCTGCACAGCTCAGTCACCACAGAGGTAAACTTTAGACGTTTACTCCTCATCTATGGGTTTAAAGCTTTATCGTGATATTTGCTTGCCACTCGAACAATGGATAAGATAGATAAAAAAAGGTTTTGAAATGATCTTCAGAGTGATACGACTATCGCTTCACTTCCTATCCATCTCAGATCGAAGGCACCAAGAAACTCCTGAACAAGGATCTGGGCGAGCTCATCAACAAGATGCGGCTCGCCCAGCAGAACTCTGTAACCTCGCTGAAGGAGGAGTGTCAGAAACAGATGTTGGCTGCCGCTCACACTCTAGCGCTGGACTCCAAAAACTTGCTGGACGCTGTGGACCAGGCTCGGGTCAGGGCCAACCTGGCCAAGCCCAAACCCAGCTCCCAGGATGCAGGAGGAGGCGAGCTGGACGAATAAAGGGAAATACATTCCCTGCTTTGTAAATAAAGATTTATGTTTGAAGTTAAACTGAAATAATTATCAGGATATGTGAAACTTTAAAAGCAGCGATTTTGTACTGCTTATTTGTATTTTCAATGTTAGAACACTGTGATAATAAGGACTTCCTGTTCCTGACTCTACGACAAAACATTGATGCATCACAGCAAGTATTTTTCTGCAGGCAGAGTTCTGAGTTTGAGCATTTTGTAAATGCTTGAATTAAAAATATATGCACATAGTATCTCCTTTTAACAGTCACACTTATTTTACTTCAAGAAGCATTTTGTAAGCACAAATTTGTAGGGCTGAAATGATTAATGGGATTCATTGTGAAATAACTGTCAACTAAATTAGTACTTTATTAATTGCAGAACTGAGGAAACAGGCTAAAAAAAAGGCAAATTGCTAAAAGTACAACATATTGCGAGCTGTAGTTAAGCCAAAAAGAGAAGTATTTTTTAGCTTTGGCTGCATCCTTTGCTACAAAAAATAAAGCTTAAGTGCTATGTTTTTACATTTTAGATTGGGTAACTTTTAGGTAAGTTTGTTCTTAATTTCTATTTCATAATGAATTTCATAATAAAAATCTGCAGAATGTGCTAATTGTTTATCTGTTTAATTGCTCAATTGTCAAAAAATAAGAATAACTGATTACTAAAATAATTGTTAATTGCAGCCCTACGCAAATGCAAATAATTTAAATGTAAATGGATTTTTTTTCCCCCAGTAGGGTTTGGTCCAAACAGCCAAAAGTACCTAAAGTTGGTTCAATGACTGTGGCGTTACTATGCTTCACTGGCCTGACCTGAACCCCAGAGAGAATCTTTGGGGCATTATCAGGAGAACGATGAGAGACAGAAGACCCACCAACTGCTATCAAAGCAATTGCTGTTTCCTGGACACCTCAGCATAACCACAGGCTGGTTGCTTCCATATCAGACCACATTGAGGCAGTAATTCATGCAGAAGGAGCCCCACCCAAGTATAGTGTGTGTAGACGTAGACATGCATAACAAGGGAGGAATACTGCTAAATGGCAATTTTCAGGCCTTGAAGGCTTCATTTGTTTTTGAGAAGTTCCATCTTGTCCTCCTTCACCTTTAGAGAATTTGCATGTTAGCATGAAAACGTCACGTGATTTGAGGTATGGGTATGTAAAAAGGTGACAGTACATAAACATTGTTTGGAGAAGGTAGTACAAAAACTTTATGCATATCACAAAGTTATCACATAGGAGATATACTTTGTGTGTGAATATGTTTATGTCTATATTTCTAAGTCGCACCTTTCTGGTACAGGTTCCAACAGGTTTTGTAAAGCTACAAAACAGGCTTACATTTGCATGCCATGGTTAGTACGTAGTAAAGTATTTTAACTTAGAGAATAAAGCAGGACTGCAACCTCTCCACTGTGGGAAAAACTTCAGGGACAAAATTGCAAACTTTCATGAGGTTACAATGGGCTGAAGGACAATAGGGAAACATTTTAGTAAGATTCAAAGTCTACTAGTGCAATTGTTACCAATTTTAAGACACTCATGACGACTGTCAATCTTCTTCTAGGCTTGTGGAGTATCAATGATCATGAGAAAAACGAGGGATCAATCCTAAACTACACAGAAGGGCCTGTTGAATGACCTAGGACCACGATCTCAAATGTGGCCATAGTTGCACACTGCGTTGTCATGGATTAAAATCTCCAAGCACATCTCCAGGTCTGTCTGACGTTTAGGCAATGACCATGTGGATGGTACAGGAGAGGCAAGAGAGAAAGTCTTGTGGTTTGATGAAATCAAAATAGAAAATTTTGGTATCATGTTCAAGCTTTGTGTTTGGAGGAGAAGGATGAGTACAATCCCAAGAACACCATCCCAACTGTTAAGCACTGGTGAAAACCCAAGAAACATGAATAGTTACCATCCCACCACTGATCTACCATTGCTTAAAAATCACACCGCAAAGAGACAGAGATGTATTCATAATAGTCGCCTGAATGAAGCCAGTCTGGTATTCAGTCTACATGGGACAGAAATGATCCTGGTAAAATTCTGCATGACCTACTGACCACATCCAACAATGAACTGATAACTATTTGAGTTTCTTAAGCTGAGATAATATTTATTTTCATAAAGAGATCAAAATGATACCTCCTAAATTCTATTCAGTATACGTATGTAGTTAAAATAAACTACGTTTGACATTTAAATTGCTTTAACATTTTATTATTAATAAGATAAACATTATTTGTTCATATTCCCTCCTGCTTTCCAGAGAAATAAACGTGGAAGAGAGCAATGTTATGGTTAATCCTTTAAATAAATGTCAGTATACTCAATTTTAATTAGTCAGGAATGTTCTTTGCTGCCAATTATTACATGTGTTCTGTCTTGTCTTCCTTCACCTTTGTAAAATTTGTATGTCCATGTGAAGATTTACAGAGCTACAGATATTTATAAACGGCAGATGTGTTAAATAATAAGATAAAAAAAAGAGTTAAAAAAAGAGAGTTGCACCTGCTCTCTGTTTTGTTTTGTCCTTACCAACACAGATACTCAGCAATTTTTAAAACAAAATTCTTACTTGTGAATCCTGTTGCATTTTCAGCAGTAAAGAAAGAAGCTGTCTTTACATGTCTGACAAAGGAACGTGTCCTTGCAGGATTCTTGGGCAAAAACAATGCAACATCAATTTAAAATCCAATTTGAATCTACATGGTTGCCGTATTTTCCCATTCAGATTTTTTTCTGCTTTTGATTTTTTATTTTTCTTTCAGATCAAATGCATTATAATATCAGGAAAAATAGTCTGGAGGGATAAAAAGAAAGTCTTTCAAATAGTCATTTCACTGAATTTTATATTTAAAAAATACATAAAAACAGCCACACATCATGGGCTGATAAAGCAGACCCACATGAGTGTGATCATGTGGGTCTGCTTTACTGCTTCAGGAATTGGATGACTAGATTGAATGAATCACTTCTGCCAAACAGCCTTTCCTCGTTATAAATGAAACAACTTGTTAAAGACATTAAAGCTGGTTCAATTTAAGTGTGACTATGATTAAAAACAGGAACTCTGTAAAGGGGCAAATACTTTTTTCACATTATTCAACATGCTGAAAGCAACTAAAAGTCAGCCAATGTTTTCCAACGTACAAAGACTAAATAAGGTTGGAGTTTGGCTCCTTCTCACATGTCCTCAGGGTTGGGCTGTTCTTTATAAAAGCAACGCTCAGTCGCTTTCCAAGTCATTCCTCATTCTTCGTCTTTTTGGTCCACTCACTCAGCAGGTGAGTCTTTTATTTTGATCATTTCAGGGCATCTTAAAACAACTCAGCTTTGTGTGATCACCCTAGTGAGCAATTTGGGGGCTTCATTTTAGAGGAGGTGTGACATTATACCTGAGGGAATCATGTAAGGTAACACATTCCAACCTAAACGTTGGGTGGAAAAGAAAAAAAAATTCTCTTACCCTATACTTCAGTCGGAGGGAGAGGATCGTCTTCCAGGTCAGCCAGTTTAGTGCCGACTGGTTCTGCTTCTGTTCTGAGCAAAAGAAGCAGTTTGAGTCATTTTAGTTGACAAGATCGAGACTAGATTGGCATATTCCATACTGCCTTTACTTCATTTACTGTGTATTGGTAATTTTATATAGATGTACTATACAGGATAATTTGTGGGACTCCATCCCACTGCAAATATGTGACATTTTCCTCACAATTTGAGATGTAAATAAATGCATTCTGCCAGAAATTAAAGGAGCGTCCAGAAGAAGATGGTGCTTTAAAACAGGAATGCCACAAAAATGGGCAGGAGACTTTCTTCAAAGTCTAAATACCTTTTCTCTTATTATCCAGATTTGCCTTTGAACTGCATGACTTGGGTCAAATATTTTAAACTCTCACAAGGTTCTCACTGTTGTTTGCTGGAGTTTTGGCTAATTCCTCCTCACAGAACTGGTATAACTGGGTTGGTCAGCACCCATTTCAAACAGCAACAAAACTTCTAAGGAAATGCATTACTTTACAAGCTTGTAATGTATAATTACTGCATGGTTCTCTGACATTTTTTAACATTACTTTCTTACACTTAAAATGTAAAATCAATGTTTGTTCTTTTACTGAAACCCCAAAACAAAACCAAGTGATTTAAAGCAATAAAGAACATACTCTGAACTAAAACAAGAGGAATCTTTATCTCAATTTTATCCACTGGACCTTTCTTCTTCTTCCATTGCTTTACACGCTACCACGGCAGTCCAAGTTGCTATTTATGATGCAAGTCTGCCTTACATAATGAGTTTTCCACAATCTGCGTAAACATGGTGACCTGATTGTTTACACCTGTGAATCAGATGTCGCTGCAGAATTGATATTTATTTCTAATAATACATATTTATATTTAAACCCATCTTAGCCCAGGTATAAGATATAAAGCAGGTTTTAATGACAGAGTTGCAATAATTTGACTGAAATTTCAATCTAAATACAATTCAAATGAATTACCAGATATAAATTGAAATGCAAAATTGAATTTTAACACTTGAATGATAATTTAACTGTATCTCAAATTTTAATTACATATGGAACCTGATTTACATTTAAAACGGCCTTACAAAATATGTATAATCAGATCAGTTGTGCATCTAAATGCTTCAAATCTCATTAATATTATGCACTTCTTATGTTAAAATGCATTAAATATGGCCATTTTCAAATGTCTAGTCAAAACACTTATGCGAACTTTGCATTTAAATATGTCAATTCAGATTTTCTGTAAAAATTGTAAAGTCCTATAAGCACTTTTCAAAAAGGACTATAATAGACATACATACACGTTTACTGTAGAATGAAGAAGCTGATCCTCGACGTTGACACTGGAGTCGATGATGCTCAGGCCATCATGATTGCCCTCACTGCTCCAGATGTGAAGGTTTTGGGGATCACCTGCTGCCACGGCAACACTCCTCTGGAGAACGTCCTCACAAACACCCTGCGTGTCCTGAAAGTCTGCAACAGGCTGGATGTACGTCGACACAGAGGTTTTCTTAGTCTGGTTTATAGACTTTGAGGGATGTTTTACAATTACACGCTCTGTCCAACAGATTCCAGTTTATAAGGGTTTATCGAATCCTCTGCTGGCCAGAAAACAGCACGCATCGGATTATCATGGGAAAGACGGACTCGGCGACGTCCCAGACCCAGATGCTCCAGGTGTGGAGCTGCTGCAGAAGGAGAAAGCTGCACAGGCAATGCTTAAAATTGCCAGGGAAAATCCAGGAGAGGTGGGAAAATAGGTTTTAACACAGTCACACTTTTTTGTCACCACGGACGCAAAACCGCCTTCAGTACAGTCCGCCTCAAGCTCCAAATTTATATGTATCGTGGCTTGCAGGTGATCCTTGTGGCTACTGGACCCCTGACTAACCTTGCAGTCGCTGTGCAGCTGGACCCTTCCTTCTCCAAAAAACTGAAAGCGCTCTACATCATGGGAGGAAACACTCAATGTGGGCAGACTTTTTTTTCTTTTTTTTTTTTAGAAATTTAACCCATAGTGTCTCTTTTATTTACCCACCTGCTTTTTCCACGCTTACAGCTCGGGGTAACACCACTTCGTGTGGAGAGTTCAACTTTGTGGCCGATCCTGAAGCGGCTTTCATCGTTTTGGACCGCTACACCTGTCCCACCTACATCGCTGCGTGGGAGTTCAGCTGCAAGAGCAGCCTCTCATGGGTGAGACCTAAAACACAAACGCAATTACACATAAGAGGATTTACTGCTTTAATTACTGCAAACAACTCTTAGGCCCTTACACACTTCTACAACGGCTCTTAATAACTTTGGCTGAAATGATAAAGAACCAACTAACACACTGAAATACTGATATTAGGGTCAGATGATCTTATTATTTACTGTAATACTGGTAAAAAAGACAATAAAAAATACATTTACAACTTCTTTTCTGTCTTTTTGTTTTTGGAAACTGCATGCCAATGCAGTCAAAGCTACACAAACATAAAATATTTCTGCATTTTTTTTAATCCTCTAATGGAACCAACAGGAAAAAAAATAATAGCTGACAGTACAGAGAGTTTTTAGGGTTTTCAAAAATCATTCACAAACATTTATAGTTATTATTGTTACAATAAATTAACATTTACTGCTCTCTCTGCAGTTTAAGGAAAGTGTTTCATGTGAAAATTCAGAGTTTGGACAACTGATGTTTTATTTAACCAAGTAGGTTTGAGAGAAGTAAAAAGGAAAAAGCAATTCTAACCACCTTGACACATCATGTTCTCTCAATTAGAAATTATTCTATCTAGTCTAGAAGGCATTTGGAAAACTGGAAGAAAAAAAACTGATACATAATCCGTAAAAAATGCCATTTGCATCACCACAACCAAAGTTAGGCAAGAATACAATTCAAATAAAAATGCAGGATAGTTAAAAGTGTGACAAATGTCATACCTGGTGGGTTTTAATAAAAAGATGGAAACAACTGAATGCAATTAAATATTTATTTAAATTATTTTTCAGTCTTTCTGGGACGAGTGGCTGTCCGTAAAGACAGAGAAGGCTGCCTTCATCAGGAAGATATCAGACCTTTCAATGAAAGTAAGTTCAGTATAATGCAATGTCTTTACGACTGTTTGCAGCAGCTGCATTGTCTTGTTTAATGTGCGCGCAGAAAGCTCGTTCAGATGAGTATCAAAAAGAAGTAATAGCTGGGCAAGGCTTCAATCCCTGCGACGTGTTCGCGCTCGCCGCTGCGGTCGATGATGGATTTATAACGGAGAGTGAGAAGGTGAGCCTCCATTTCTGTCGCTAGTGCTACTTTTTCTTAAAAATCCCAGCTTGGTTAAAAGTGACTCCTCTGGCAGGTGGCAGTGACAGTGGAGCTGAATGGGAAACACACCCGGGGTATGATGGTGCTGGACTACATAGAGTGCCTGAAGAAGGAGCACAAGGCCATCATCATGAAAACAGCCGACCTGGAGAAGCTGAAGAAAATGCTGTACAACGCCGTAAAGTAGAAACATCACCATGTAACACGAGGAGAACCTGAAATGAGCTTTTGGGTTTCAATATACAACACCATCTAGAGCAAACATTTTTCCATATCCTTCAGCCAGCATTAATCTCCATAAAGAGGAAAAACTTGGTTACACTAACAACTGATTGTCTTTTTTTTTTTTTTTCTTGTTTATGCTTTCTTGTTAGGTTAAACTGTAAAATTTAACCGTTTTTGAAAACCAGGCAGTTGGTTGCACTGGATTATATTTTAGCATTAAGACAGTACAACCAGGTGAATGTTCATTTTTCTATCCTCTACTGACAGATTTCTATGAGCTTTAATGAACAGAAAATGTTTTGGAGGATGCAGAACTGTAGTTGCAAAATAAACCTTTGCTTTCATATACAGATGTTTTTTGTGTTTTTATGAATACACCCACTCCCTTGACCATCACCTTTTCTGTGATTTTAAGATCTAAAAGAATCTAATCAGAGCTTTTAGTCTCTGTGCAAATGAGCTTCTATTACTGAGACAAACTTTGAAATAAACTGCATTTACGCTTCATAGCAACTTAAAATCATTTCAAGCTGCAGCCATTGAAACTGAAGCAGTCTGTTAAAACAGGTTTTCTGTCAGTTCCAAACTTTTGGCCAAGACTTTTCGTTATCATACGGAAATTATTCTGTGCTAATTGGATCTGCTATTATAAGTACAAGTCAGGTCATATTTAGCAGGTGAGCCATTTTTTTCCTTGCATGAACTTGTCAAATTATGATGCTACAGTGCATTTGTAAAGTATTCCCAGGATCTCACTTTTTTGACATTTTATGTTAGAGACTAGTTCCAAAGTGCATCAAATTTCTTTTTTGCATTGAAATTCCTGCACACGATCCTCCATAATGCAAAAGTGAGATAATTTATTACAAACCACTTAAGTAAAATCCTTCGAGAACCCTTCAGAACAGACTTAAACCTCAATCAATTCTTAAAGGTCTAAATTAGTGTGCTGATACATTGACATTCCAGAGGTTTAATGGGAACTCCAATGCAATGAATATCACAAGAAAACATTTTTAAAAATCTCCAGTAGAAGGCTAACACATGTTGAAGAACTACAGGGAAATGTGGGTTTCTCCTCCAAGCACCCAAACTGAGGTAGTTTAAGTTAATAAAACCCTTTATTGAAAGTGCTTTGGAATGTACACTTTAAGGAAAAAAAGAAAAAACGTTTGCATCCCATGTGTATCCACTTCATCAAGCAGGATTATCTGTGTTATCTTCTTTTCAAACACAACTAAAAACCAACATTTGTTTTTCTTCAAAATGACACCTTTCGGCTTATATTACAACTATTTAGCAGTCACACAAGGAGGACATTGATAAAAGTCTGGTTTGTCCCATTTTTTTGTCTGGAGCTAGTACAAACACGTCGCCGTTTACTGGATTTCAACAGAAGAGCAGACAGAACCAAAAGGAGCCAGCTCAGCCTCAATCAAGCCAGAGTCTCAGTTCTCCAAGAGTCAGCCAGAAGTCTCTCTCAGCCGCATTCAGCTAGAAACAGAAAGTCAGAGACTTGTTCTCTTTTTTGTTTTGTTTGCTTTGAGTTCATCTGGAACCAGCTTGCATCCGATTGAAATTGAAAAGGTTCCTACTGGACTCGGTACTTATAAAACCAGCAGAGACCCTGGGTGAAGTTCCAGCCCAGAGATATAGAGAGGAAGTACAGGAGGCCGAGCAGAGCGAAGGGGTAGAGGAGCACCACAGTGTTCGACAGGAAAGGTAGAGCTGTAAGAAAGAAACAACGGTTAAAAACACACCTTCACCTAAATTCTACCTTGTGGCAGAATAAGAAATGTTTGTTTCCTGCAAGGCAGAATCAATTTGATACGCATAAGTCTCACCGTTGTAGCCCAAGAAGGTGATGTAGAGATAGTAACCGATGGCGATGAGCCACAGAGTGTTCCCAACAAAGTAACCCAGGAACCAGTCTGAGTTTATTACCACAAGATCTGTGGGGAAAAAAAACAGATCCACATAAAGAGTTTGTCTGCAGATCCACACAGTGCAGCACAGCAAGAAGGAGACAACATACTCACGGTTGATAAAGAAAAGCTGCAAAAAATGCAGAATGACTAGAAGTGGGTAGAAAGCATTTAGATGAACATCAAATGCGTAACCCCACTCGACGTCAAAGTTTCTGCTCGGGTGTTTCAGCAGATATTTGTTGCTGATAAACCTGGAAAAGAAAATTTAATTTAACGTGTCTGTCAGAGATCGCTTTGGTATTTTTAATCAGCACAGTAACTCACCACATAAGGGTTGATATGAGCAGACCAACACCTATGCAGTCGACAAAGACCACCCACAGCAGCAGCTTCAAAGTCTCCACGACTCCCATGTCCAGAACAAGACCAAAACCGATCGTTGATACTGCAAAAACAAAGAAATGTGAAGTAACTGTGCTAATTTAAATGTTTAATTTATGAATCAAATACAACAAGATCAGGTTTACCACACAGCCAAATGCTGAGAAGGACCAGAAATGCGGGATCATCCCTTGCCCACTGGTCCTTTGTCTGTTTCCTGTAGTGGAAGTTGCGGTAGACCCTCTGTGGCGATGTGAACAGGTAAAGCATCTGCCACATGGCGAACTCAAAGTCCATCTGTCTGAAATGGAGCAGTCGCCGTAGGTATTTGTAGCGCTTGGCACCTGCTGTGTGACGGGCAGCATCTCTGGAGCTGGGGTCGCCGTTACTCTGTGGCGAGGTAGTCGGCAGCATGGTGCCTGACCACAAATCAGAAAACGCAGGTTTAGAAAGACAGCAATCAAAAATCTGAGCGAACAACTATCTCATGCGGGATTTATCAAGGTTCCATTTCCAGGTCACTTTTGTCTTGCCATACTACTCGCATGCCAGTTGCACTGTGGATATTCATAATTGAAAATCTAATGAACATGCATTGTTATCACATAAATTGAGTTTTAAAGCAGCTTACATAAATCTTGTAGAACATTTAATCATGTTTCACAAACCTCCTCCAATAGTACAATTTAATAATGCATAACCAGCTACATGCATTATACATGTAACGTCGCATTGTGACTCAAATATTGATAATTATATCAAATAAAAACTATTAATAAGGAGGTAAAAAACTAAATCAGAGAGGTAGCATGAGCTCCAACTGTTACATATACAATGCTTAATCAAAACCTAAGAATTATACATCTCTTATAATATACATACCACTAAAATCCTTTGTTGACTGTACTGGATCAAAATATACTCATTTACAAGCCATAAAATATTATAGCTCGTTTTTATTTCACGTTGTTTGTTAACAAACACCAGCTACCTAGCTTGTTGCTAACAAGTCTGAGAATTAGAGAGGGCCTGTCTAAGTTCTACCTAAAACCGGCACCTGGCTGATATTTTAATTAACAAAAAATCGTTTCGCAAATGAATACGTACCTAATTTTGGTTTAATCCTCCTCGAAAAAAACAAAAACAATTATCCTTCTGGTCTCTGTAGCTGCTTGGGAAAACGCTTCCTGGACAGTCGCGAAAGTGCACACGTAGTTACTTCCGGTAAATTCCCCCACTTCATCATGGGAAATGTAGTCTATGAGGTCCAGCCGTTCTACAACCCCTTTTCCGAAGAGTTCTTAGTGAAACCTGATGCGTGCTAGTAAAAAACGTGTGTTAAAATCTGTCAAGGCCTCATTACAGAGGAACTATTGCGTCAAAATCCTCTTTCGTTAAACACATGGATAAAAAATATTTTTAATAATATTATTATTATTAATAATAATAATAGTAATAATAATAATAATGGTCTAATAAGCATGAAACTTATTAAACATAATTCAGATTGTGTCAGTCTTGCATAACATTTTTTGAAAGATAAAGAGACTTTTATTGTGAAAATTCAGGATGTATAGCGGAAGTGAACCGTAGCGTTTCCGTTGACGCCATAGTCGCTTCTCCAGTGAGATAACTAACATCACCGCTGTTCTGGTCGAGAAGGCCAAATAGCAAAAGGTGAGAACCAGCAACACATTTTACATGTATGCAGCTGCAGACAAACATGTTAAGCAAGCAGAAGACGGATGAAAAAAGATCTTTTGGAGTGCGTTTATTTTGGTTCCGTCTAACAACCCTCACTGTCCGTGTCCTTGAGTACTGTTAGCTAACGTTATTAGCTCCCTGGGTTATTCATGCAACCACCTGATTTTCTATTAAATAAGACCTGTTATTCATTAAGTAGCATTTTTAAACTTAGACGAACATTAAGTCCGTCCTTAACCCTGCAAATGTCAGAGAAAGGTTAGGTAATTTTGGGAGCAAAGACACTTGTTATTGTTGACAGGAGCTAACTTGATCCAGACTAATAATATTTCTCTGTTACCAGCTTCATTAGTCAATATTACTTATTCTTACAGGACAGTCTACAGTTGTCAGAGACATTTTTAAGCACATTTCGGACTTCTCTGCTCTGTTCTGCTATTATCATTATACAAGAGCTTTTTCTTGTCATTGATTATTAATGAATACAATTTCAAGTCTTAATACGTTTACAATAATATTTTAGAAAGAATAAACTGTCCCTTCATTCAAACAAGTATACATTTAATGTGTCAGTGTCTTTTTCCACACACAAAACTTGGTCTCTTAAAATTGTACTTAAATTTAATACAAAAGTGAAACAAAGAATGACTAAAGGTATCTCTCTCAATTTTCTTAACCAGCTTCATCTTCCTGTTTTTAGTTTGATAGTAACACCTGACTCCTGTCAAGCATTAATATTTTATATTCAAATGTCTACAGTGTTTTAGTAACGTCAGAAAACGACATGCATTTGAGTCACGAAAAGTCTGAAACCTAGCAAAATTATGTGAATCTTTCTAACTTTATGAAACAAATCTTATGTCTCCTTTTTTCACTTTCTTGTTAATGCAGTGTATTCTGTTGCATGTCACAATAAACCTCAGTATTTTTCGCCTTGCAGGGTCATGTTGCGACTGCCAGCAGTTGGTCGAGCTTTAGCCGGGGCTGCAAAGGGCAGCCTGGCTCCTTCCAATCCTGGTAAGATCCAACAACACTTACTGTTTCAGTTTCATTGCCGAACATCACACTTTTTAAAAGAAATCATATTATAAATTGATTACTTTTTTGCAGCATAGCAGTAAATGTCAAATATTTTGTTTCTGTAATTGCTGATCAAGTGAAGCAGTTTAGCTAATCGTTCATTTTGTGCGTCTTTAGTGCGCTCTGCTGTGCGTGCTGCCAGCAACATGGTGGAGGTGTTTGTGGATGGGAAGCCAGTGGAGGTTGAGCCTGGGACCACAGTCCTGCAAGTAAGAATCCTCAGACATTTTGATGCCAACTAAAAGAGTTGTGTGTCTTGATGCATTTAAGTATTTACTAAATGTAATAACTGATGATTATTTTTGAACAACTGAAAGACATATTCTGATCAGGCCGATACAGATATCAGCTCTTTCTTGAGGTCTAAATGGCTGATTGGTTTTCTTTTCAGGCTTGTGAGAAAGCAGGAATTCAGATCCCGAGGTTCTGCTACCACGAGCGGCTCTCAGTTGCAGGAAACTGCCGGATGTGTCTTGTGGAGATCGAGAAAGCCCCAAAGGTATTTTTACGTTGGGCTGAAGGAGTATTAAACTTATTTGGCATCACCCTGAGATGGTTTATGACAAAGTTTATAACAGATGTGTTTATGCTTGTACTCTCCAGCCAGTGGCAGCCTGTGCCATGCCCGTCATGAAAGGTTGGAATATCCTCACAAACTCGGAAAAGACACGCAAAGCCAGGTACAGGATTTTGTGACCAGGGTGTGATTTTCACAGTACGATGCTTTTAGGATTTAGAAGATGGCAAATAAACTTTGTGAACGTGTGTCATTAGAGAGGGTGTGATGGAGTTCCTGCTGGCAAACCACCCACTGGACTGCCCCATTTGTGATCAGGGTGGAGAGTGTGACCTGCAGGTAAGTTTGACTCTGTCCACAAGAAAGACTTTATTAGGATCTTAAGCCATGCTGGGAAAGTGGAATCTGTTTTCAGGACCAGTCCATGCAGTTTGGCTCAGACCGCAGCCGTTTCACAGAAGGAAAGAGAGCAGTGGAGGACAAAAACATGGGACCGCTCATCAAGACCATCATGACCCGCTGCATTCAGTGCACACGCTGCGTCCGGTGAGTGAACCGTGCATACGTCTGGCCAGGTCAGCTGATCGGCAAGGATTCAATCATTGTTTTTCTCATTTGTTTTCCAGTTTTGCCAGCGAGATCGCCGGAGTGGAAGACCTGGGAACGACGGGAAGAGGAAACGAGCTGCAGATCGGGACATATGTGGAGAAGATGTTCATGTCAGAGCTGTCTGGGAACATCATAGACGTCTGTCCTGTTGGGGCGCTGACCTCCAAACCCTACGCTTTCACCGCCAGACCCTGGGAGACGAGGTAGAACAGGGTTTAGTTCTCCTATATGACCATGCAAAACAGAACATTTCTGTTCATTTCCATCGTTCTTGCAGGAAAACTGAGTCAATCGACGTGTTGGACGCTGTGGGCTGCAACATCGTGGTGAGCACAAGAGGAGGTGAGGTGATGAGGGTGATGCCCAGGCTGCATGAAGACATTAATGAAGAATGGATCTCTGATAAAACCAGGTGATGCATCAATACACCAAAAGAGGAACTTATCCCACTCCCTCAGATGTTTAATCAATTAATTAAATGTGTTCACAGGTTTGCTTACGATGGGCTGAAGAGGCAGAGGCTGACCCAACCAATGGTGAAGGACAATTCAGGTCAGCTGACGCCAACCACCTGGGAGGATGCTCTCACTCGTGTTGCAGGAGCTGTAAGTTTATTACAGCTGCTTTAGTGGTTTCTGTTTAGCTACATGTTCTAATTTGGTGTGATTACGTGTGCAGCTCCAGAGCGTTCAGGGCAGCGAGGTCGCGGCCATCGTAGGAGGGATGGCAGACGCCGAAGCTCTGGTTTCCCTCAAAGATCTCCTCAACAGACTCGACTCTGAGAGCCTCTGCACCGAGGAGGTCTTCCCCTTGGAAGGAGCAGGGTGAGGAAGGCTCTGCTTCCCTTTCACTTCACATCATTACCAATATTGAACGGCGCTGAATCGTTGCTCTCTCTTCAGCACCGACTTGCGCTCCAATTACCTGCTGAACTCCCGCATTGCCGGCATCGAAGAGTGTGATCTCTTGCTGCTTGTGGGGACAAACCCTCGCTATGAAGCGCCACTGTTCAACGCCAGGATCCGCAAGAGGTAAGACAGGCCAGGGAAGAACGTGTGGAAAACTTTACAGATGTTCGTATGGGTGCTTGAAGTCCTTTTAAAATGCTTTTCAAGGTTTGAAAAGTGATTAATTTCTGTCTAAAGTCCTTGAAAGTGCTTGACATAATACTTTTTCAAGGCCTTGCATGATTTTCTTCTTTCTTGTATGCAGCTGGCTTCACAATGAGCTGCGTGTTGCCTTGGTGGGTCACCAGGTTGATCTGACTTATACATATGAGCACCTGGGAGAAGAGAGTTCAGTCCTGAAGGAGCTGGCCAATGGCACGCATCCGTTCAGTCAGGTGACTGACACGCAAACTCGCTTGGATCATTGTGGACATCTCATATCCCTGGTCTATACAGGTTCTCCTTTCCTCATTGTCTGCAGGTCCTCGCAGCTGCAACACATCCGGTGGTGGTTGTGGGAAGCAGTGCACTGCAGAGAAAGGACGGTGCTGCGATCCTGAGCGCTGTCTCCACCATCGCTCAGAACGCCAGGACCAGCAGCGGGGTGGACGACGGCTGGAAGGTCCTCAATGTCCTGCACAGGTACGGCTTTGCAGAGCCACATTGACATCTAGATCAATGTGGAATGAAGAACATGAGGTTCTAAGTGTTGCTTTTTGTGCAGAGTGGCCAGTCAGGTGGCTGCCTTAGATCTAGGCTACAAGGCCGGTGTTGACACAATTAGGAAGAATCCACCCAAAGTCCTGTTCCTGCTCGGAGCTGATGCCGGCTGCATCACCAGAGCCGACCTGCCGAAGGACTGCCTCATCATCTATCAGGGTATCCACACAAGAAAGCACACACGGCAAATATTTCAGCCATTCCTGGATATTCAAGATGAATTTTCACTCCTCCAGGCCATCATGGGGACGTGGGAGCTCCTATGGCAGATATCATCCTACCTGGTGCTGCATACACGGAGAAAAGTGGTACCTATGTCAACACCGAGGGCCGCAGCCAGCACACCAAGCAGGCTGTCACTCCCCCTGGCATGGCCAGAGACGACTGGAAGATTATCAGAGCTGTATCTGAGGTCAGAGTCAGTCCACTATCATTGCTCAGAAAGTATTTAGCGACATTTTTATGAGTGTTTGTTGTGATTGCAGTTGGCGGGTGTGACGCTGCCCTATGAGTCACTGGAAGAGGTCCGATCCAGGCTGGCAGAGGTCTCTCCCAACCTGGTCCGTTATGACGATGTAGAGGAGGCGAACTACTTCAAACAGGCCAATGAACTCTCAAAGGTTGGAAATGATTCTTCCTCTTCTTGCTCTCAGACACAAACATTTTTCTAATTTTTCTCTTTACTCCCAGACTGTAAATCAGGACTTCATTGCAGCTCCTCTGGTGCCACCTCAGATCACCGCTAAGGACTTCTATATGACCGGTAATCTCAATGAATTAGTAAAACACCACAAAATGAAAAGATGTGCCAAACCAAACATGCTTCTTCTTCGTTCAGACTCCATCAGCAGAGCTTCCCAAACCATGGCCAAGTGTGTCAAAGCTCTCACAGAGGGAGCTGCTGCGGTCGACGAGCCATCTGTCTGCTGAACACCTCCATCTGCCCTGAAACACAAGTCTCTGTTGCTCTATAATTTAAACTTTTCCTTGTTGTATACATTACATTGTTTTCACTCTGTGAAGCAGCTTTATTCGATAATGCTGAGAAATATAAATAAAACCTTAAGGATGCCTTTATTCAATCTGCAGTGTTGTTCATTTATTATAATGCATCTTCATAGCCAATCAATCATTTATATAGCACTCTACACAACTGCAATGAAGACGACCAAATTGCTTTACAGAGCCAAAAATAATATAAAACAACAGATAAGTACAAAAAAAAAACACAGAACTAAACATGATTTGTCTCTTCATTACAAAATGCAGACTGGACACTGACCTTTAACAGCAATATGCGACCTACAAGAACCTGTCTTCCTGGGCATTTAATTGTCTACATACAAATATTGCAACTAGTTACAATCCAACCACTAGCTTAACAAGTAAAGTTGTCGGTTGTGATTCTGCCACCGGACAGTTTGCCCCTGGGCAAGGCACCTTTAAATGTGTCTGTGTATGAAAATGTGCGTTTTTGAGTGCAATGGAATGAATAAAGCTCTAGTGACTGTCGACTGACTGTGATGGTGTAGAAATTAAAGGTATCTGCTGATAGATATTGATATTTATCTACACAGTGGAGCCAAACGTGTAAGCATCACATGCAATGGATTGGGATGCTGCACTACAGCAGGCGCCAAAATGTCGGATAAAGCATGATCAATAACTGAATCACGGCATTGATGAGATGCCCTCAGATATTTAAGTAATAATAATAAGATAAGCATTTTCTTGTTGCTTGCACATTCAAAACTACAAAAGCTCAATATTATATGAGAAAATGTTTCTACATGGTTCTAATTCACTGCAAAGGTGTACATGTTTCTTTAATGGAGCCAAAATAAGATTTGTGTTTGGACCCTGTTTCTTTGGATAAATTGCTCCTGTCATATCCTGTCTACAGAGAAAGACCTGTTATAACCAAACACAAGTGCAGAGTCACACAGGCACCCTGCAGGAGAGAAGACAGTCGCATCTGTGTAGTGTCTGAGGCTGGGAGGCAAGCTGATTTCTGTTTTTCTTTTACTCCCCTAGATAGTTTGGTTGTTTTTTAGTTATTTTTTGCTTTGATCTCTTGTAAGTTGATAACATTAGACTCAATCATCTTGGTTTGTTAAATTCTGAAAGGTAGTATGAAATTCCATTTTGCTTCCAATTTAAGGATTTTCTTGGATGAAAAGTGTGTGTACAAATAGCAAAGAATGGTTCCTGTTAAACTTCTCATTCTGGGAGCTCAGAACACTGGAAAAACAGGTAAAGTGGACAACTTAAAACTTCAAGGGGGAATGGAAAGCAGATTGATTGTATGAATGTTCCTGAGCTAACAAAAGAGGTTTCGGGATAAGTGCTGGTTCAAATGACAGAAAAATGGAAACATGGATCTGAAGTTGACCCACAAATGTTTTGCTGTCAGATTAATGTGAGCATGGACAGGTTATATGTGTTAGATGAAGGACGTGCTTCTGATTTTTGCTTCAGTGGTAAAAATCTGGCATAAAATATTATGTTTGCATTTCTGGATCTCTTGTCTTATCTTTTGTGTCACTGTTGTTGTCTTCTATAGTGCCTTTGAAATCAAACATTTCTTCCCCTTTGGAACCACAAGCCTCAATATGTTTTATGAGAGTAATGTCTGATTTTAATGTGGAAAGAAAATCAAAACCAATTTTAACATTTTTGACACATTTAAAATCTGAAAAGCTGGACGTGCTTGTGCATCAACTCTGATGAGCTTACCTATCCGTTCTCATAAAAAAGGATCCCACAATGATGCTTCCTCCACCATGTTTGACTGTGGGTATGATGGGTACAGGATAAGGTGAAGCGTTTATTTTTTCCTGAAAAAATTACATTTCTTCTCATCTAAGCGCCCAAATGTTTATTGCAAACCTTTTATTATTTCCTTTCCACTGCACAATAATGCACTACTTTGTGTTGATACAAACAGAATTCTTAATACTTTGCTTTGCACTGCTTTACAATTTCTTACGCCTCTCAATTTGTTGGTTTGCTGTTTGTAAGAGTTTTCTTTAGAATTTGCAGGATTTTGCATCAATTTAATGCTTTATGTGTTCTTAAGCCTGCTTCAATGGGATTATCTCTCAGAAACATTGCCTTATGTGTGAAATTTCTTTTGTAAGTCAGCATGTGTTGTGTTTCAGGTTAGGCACTGTGCAGTGATCATGTCTGTTTTGTATCTCCAGCACTGTGTGTCCGGTTTATAACGAAGCGTTTTATTGGCGAATATGACCATAAGAAGGGTGAGATTCCAGTAAATATTATTCCATTTCTGACATGGAGCGTACAGTAATAACTAAGGTATTTCTGCAGAGGTGACATACAGATGTAGTCGGACGGTGGACCAGGAAACTGTTGAACTGGAGATCTTGGATTTACCTTGTAAGGTAGATTTTAAATTTTATTTGTCAAAAGTAACAATGGATTTATTGGAAAGTGGTACTGATTTAATGATAAACCAAGCAAATTATTTCTACACTTTTCCTACCTTCTATATAAAGACAGCATATTAACATTTAAGGTTAACATTTAAGCAAAAGATGCTATTTCCAAGTCAGTTTGGAGGCTAGTTTAGTGCTTAGCAAGTCTCCACATTACGAAAAATGCAAACCTACTTTCAGCCTTTAAATCTCACGGAATAATGGTAAAAAAATATATATATTTTTTTAAATTACAGAAATGAGTGTGTGAATCGTATTCATAAATCTAGCTTATTCCTTCCTCTTAGCATTTGTGTAAAACTAAGCTTAGCACTTAGCTTCAAACTTTTATACAGCTCAGAGAGCTTTTTTGACTGTGTCTGAACTGAGGCTTACATAAAATGCTGACAATGGTTTAATTGTTGTATTTTATGACACATTCTGCTCTAGAGCTCTGTGGCTTCTATTGAGTCCTCCATTCGCTGGGCTGATGGTTTCCTACTGCTCTACTCTATCACTCAGCGCTCCAGCTTCCTGGAAATCCCTCGACTTAAAACGCTCATCGACAAAACCAAGCAAAGTCTCGGTAACGATCACCATCTTCAGTACATGGAGTCGTTCAAGTTACTGTACTTGCCTTAATTTTAGATAAAGTCTCTTTAAGGATCCTTGAACACATGCAGCTGAACCTTTGACCTCTCTGTGCGCTGTCTCTGCCCTCCAGAGACAGTTTGTTCTCTGGTTGACATCTGTCTTTTGTCACCTACACACATGAGCAGCTGAAGCTAACTCACATTCCTTGTTTGGTAGTTCATCCTGTGCTCTGTAGGCAGACTGCATGCCAAGGCATTGTCCTGCTCACTGCTGTTTTATTGCCATTTTATTGTGTGTCAGTTTTTCCTACAGTGCTGGTAGCCAATAAGGCAGATCTGGAAGTCGGCAGGAAAGTGACAACAGAGGAGGGACAGAGACTTGCCAAAGATTTAGGGTTTTGTACACTTATGTTTGTGCAATTGCTCTTTAGAAATGTAACATTTCAATTTGTTTTCCTGCTGATTTTCTTTCTGTGTCTTATGTGCAGATGTGGCTTCAGAGAGCTGTCAGTAGCTGAGGCAGTTTTATCAGTGGAAGCAGCAATTTTCCAACTCATCAGGTCTGTTTTTGCATTTTTTAAATTTATTTTTTAACACAAACTGCTAAAACATTTTAATTTTACACTTTACCAGTCATGCATATCATATGGTTTGATCAAAATACATCGCTGATGTTGAAATTTTATGCAGCCTTTATGGTTTTAGCTTTTTTTAAAAATTTTATTTTGTATTTAAACAATGTAAAATATATTTTGAATGTCACTTAAAAGCTTGATCTACATAAAAAGTGGTCTACACTTTTTTGGTCTACACTTTATGTACTTGTTATTGACAGGAATTTAAATAGTGTTGGTCTATTTCTGTATTAGTTTTGTCTTGTTTTATTTTCTTTAGCTTTGTTGGTTAGCTTAGTTTTTTTTTAGCATGGTATGTTTTTGTTTTACTTGTGTACGGAAAAGATATAAATGACTAAAATAAATAATTATATACTGTATATATATAAATAAATTGAGGAGGCTTGACCTTAAACCATACACTTATGCTGTCTAATGTAAAAATGTTATTGCCAGACAGTGTTAGGCTTGGAAGGTTTTTCCTTAATAAATAAACATATATTGAAAATCCAGATTATTTAGTTCTTTATTCTGTCTCAGACTTTAAAAGCTTTTGCTGGTTTGGGGGAGCTAAGAAACAGCTTAATTTTCTTATGTCTAGCTTCCTCTGGCTTTGCTCCTATGTTGTTTCATGTGTGACAGGCTGACATTGGATCAGCAGCGCCCCCTACCTGACAGGCGGTCCTACATGCTGACAGTCCGCAATGCTTTGACCAGGAAGCTTACGCGCTCAAAGACCATGCAGTGGTGACAGCGGCAAGCTATACAGCTGGAATCTAACTTTTAAGTGATTTTATCTGGAGATAATTTAAAAATAAAGACTAAATTATCAATGATAAATTTGTATTTGTGTAAGGATAAAAGCGAAATTAACTACGTTTCTTCTGTTGGTGTCTTTTCTTTTAATAAAACTGAAGTATTTGCTTGCATAGGTTTACTTGTTGTATTGTTATGTGATTGTTCCACCAATAGAGGGAAGCAAAGTCAACTTTTCTCCCCATCTTACCTTGCAGATTATAGCCAGACCCATGAACTCCTTTGGTGTGGAGGGAGTTGTCTGACCCGACTCTAACCCTCTAAAAACTTTTGCTTAGCAAAATGCAAGATTTTATAGAAATAACACCAGAATAAAAGAAAACTTTAAAATCAGATGGCTAATTCTTGGAAATAAATGATGATGATCTTGCTCTATGATGCAAATTTCATCATCTCAATACCACTCATTTATAAAGAAGCACAAGAAACTCAAAACACATGCAGTAAACCTGTTGTTAGAGTTCAGCAGTGGGACTGTGAGGAAAACAGCTGCTTGAACAGTGCAGATGATGACGTAAGAGCACGTAAAGAATGAAGCTGGCTTTCATTACCGACCTGGCACTGCTCGACAGCATCCCTGCATTTCCCCCGCAAGCTTCTCGCCCTTCTTTGAACTTCTGAACTTCACGATCACAGCGAGGCATCTGAAGGGCGAGAAAAGAAAGGGGAAGATAGTGAGCGGCAGAAAATGAGGCAAATCCTGACGAGGAAACAAAAAAGAAAAAAATGAGGGTTTCTTTTTCCAAGTTTGGTCGTTTTTTTTATTGGAACCACAATGAGTGAGCAGTCTCTAACTATTTGTTATAGAAAATTGGAGGTGTGCTCACCCGCGGCTCTACAAATTTGTCAACCCCCATGGCCATTTATTATACGTCAGTCACTCCACCCTGTTGCCACCAAGCCAACGAACCACAAGGCCCTTTGGTTGTATATATAAACACACATGTTAAAACTATGCAGAAAGTTGCAGACTTAAACTTTCAGCTTGATTGATATATCATACACTGAAGCATATGAAGTCTATACTTGGTCAGAGCTCTTTTTGAGTGAACTACTGCATTGGTGTGGCATTTAGGCAGTTTAGTCACATTTTTTTCTTACACTAAATTTTCTAATAAGTAAGCTGGGATACAGTCTTTCTATTTTAATAGAAAATTAAGGAAAGCATCTGGTTTTGCTCGTCAGAGACATGGGGCTGATTGTTCCCATTCTAATCAGTTCTTTTATGATAACAGCAAATGTCAAAGCATCAATTTACATTCAGTGCCATGAAAGGGTGTGACAGTGAATCTACTAAAACCAATTAACAAGGTCAGTTGCATTAATGGTAATTGAGAGTGCGTCTCACGATCCGCACATCCTCCACCTCGGAGTAGTTTTCAGCTGCGGTGCAACAAACCCGAACGGATTAGAGGAGCAGTAAAACAAGCGAGAGGGAAGAGAAGGATGTTGACCAACAAGAGGTGATGACATCAGGGCAGTCACCAGGGAGACAAAAGGTCAGGACCCCCAAGTCAGCTATTTTTTTGGCTCAGAATAGAAGATGAGTCATGCCCGCATCATCACACAGACAGCCAATCAGGAGCAGAGGATCAGAGGAAGCGTCAGAAAATGAACTTCCAATCATTAATTGTTAGACATAGATTCAAATAAATGTCTTGAAACAGTGAATAAATTAGGTAAAATAAGAATTTAACATTTATTTTAGTAAATATATTTCTGAAGCAGAAATTCAGATTGAATTCAAGTATTGAGCAGAAAGTTTGTTGACCTGAACATTTTTATTTTAACATTTCTTTTAAGTTACTTTATTTTAGTTTTTTTAGTTGAATGTTGTGCAGCATGAGTTGTTGGAAATGAACTATACAAATAAAGTTTACATAAAGACAAGCTGCTTCAAAATTACCTGGAAAGCCCAAAAATCAGCTTAAATCTGTAAACAAATAGGATTCTTTTACAAAGAACTCCTTTAATTTAATGACATGGGTACATACATATTTCAGTGATCTGTTTTCATTTCTTTATAGGAAAAAATGATTTCACTAAAATGACAAAATTATAACTAAATATGTGTATACATTTTAGCTTCTGTGTATTTTCTCAAGTTATCTTTCTTTAAAGTTAAAATTTGTTTAAAGATCAAACAATGTTCTGAAGCTCTTCACACAGATTCATGAGAAATTTGCTCAAAGGATGATTTAAAATGCTGCTGAAAGAATTCTGCAAACAGAAAAGCTCTAAGTGCCTGGTTTAGGTTTAAGCCCTGGTTTAGGTTTAAGCCCTTTCATCAGGCTCCTCTCACACATCTGGTTTCCTAAGAACAGCTGTAAAAACTCACCTCCAACCAACAAAGCGGAAAATTTACTGCATAGGTGATGAACAGCATTTATCAGCTGAACATACTTCAGAACAAGAATGAACTAGGAGATGATCCTGAAATCTCAGATAGTCAGGTTAGGTTATTTTTTTTTATTCAGAGGATAACCAGAAATGGGACCGATTGAGGCATAAATAGGTCATGGTTCATGTGTCGGGGAATGGTGAAAAACTGTTTTCAATCAGAAAAAGACGACTTCAATGGACATCTTTTCCAGGAAGGATCAGAAAACCTGATAAAATGGTTATAATCTGAGAAGTATGTGGCTGAGAAAACTCATCTATGCCTGTTGTTACTCCATCATAACAACCTCAGGATTTATTAGGTTCTACTGCAGATTGCTAAAGGTCACTTCGGTTATACAACACCGAGGTGTGTGTGGGAAAAAAATAAGGACGCCTTGTCCCTTGGGCAGATACACCTTCGAAAGCCGATATGTCAAGGGCGAAACTAGCCTGGGTAGAAGCAAAGAAGTGGGGAAATGGTTCATAAGATAAGAGTAGAAAGGATAAAATGCGAGACTGAATCTGGAAACAATAACCTGAAGAGAAAAAGCTAATTTTGAATCTTGTCTGACCCTTTTATGAACAATCTTGACAAGAATCATCTACTTGGATTTTGTCCTCAGTAAATCATCATAAACCGAATAAAACACTAACAGGCTTTGTTAGCAACTTAAAAGTGGGTAAAAATGTACCTTTCATGCCTCTCAAATGTCACATTTTGAAGCTTTGTTACCGCTTCTCAATTGGTTTTAGGCCTGTACTTTGACTGGTCCATATTAGCTATTTACCATGATAAGATTTAAACTTCTAGCTGCATGTTTAGGGCCATGTTATTGTTGGAAGGTGAAACTCTTCACCAGTGTTAAGTGTTTTTCAGCATCTAACAGAAAACATATTGGAGTTTTACCTCATTTATCCCTTCCCAGAATCATGGTTTGGTTGCAGATTGTTTTATTAATCAAATCTATCTCATATGTAATCCCGAATGTACCTAGATGTACCTTTTCCTCCAGTGAGCAGCTCTATATGTGCAGGAAACAGTAAGATAAGAGTAAGAGACAGCCAGCTCTTGCAATGATCAGAGCATGAGCAGGTTTATGTTGTTTCAGATTATTGTTTGACCTTTTAAGACTCACAAGCAGGAGTGTTGCCAAGGTGGCGTTGCTCTGCTCATTTCCAACTGGGATTAATTATGTTAAGAACCGATTCAATATGGAGAGAAATCTGTTCCAATGTTAATAAAGGGCTGAAGTAAAGTATTGTAGCTTCATCTATGATGAGGAAAGAAATACATTGTGATAACTTGGACCTCAAAGGTAACAACGTTGACAATCTTCAAGATTTATAGAGTATTTAAAATACAATGGGGATTTTTATAACCCATTGTTTGTACACTGCAAAAACACAATATCTTACTAAGTAACTTTCAGCAAGAAATATGAGTTTGTTTTAAGTCAATAATTCCTTAATATTGATGAAACAGTGCTTGTTCCATAGGCAGATTATTTCACTTTTAACAAGGTAAAAATGTCTTGTTATAAGTGAAATGATCTGCCAATGGAACGAGCACTTTATCAGTATTAAGTAATTACTGACTAAAAACAAGTTATTACATCTAGCTAAAAAGTTACTTTTGAGTTAGCTTTGTCTTATTTCAAGTCTCTAAGATATTTAGACATGCAACCCGGACAAAAAGGTAAGATTTTGTGTCTTTCCAGTATTACAGAGACAAAGCTACAGCAAACAAGTTTTGCAAAACACATAACCTTTGGAGAACATGAATATCTAGAATTAAACCTTCAACTCTTCTGGGTGAGTTAGCTTGTCATGCGGTTGAACTTTAACTGTTACATAAGGTCAACTCTTTGCACTAAAAATCTGGTGGTTGAATAGCATCTAGTAGCAAAATCTAGTGATTAGGGAATTAAGCCTTTAACAATAGAATGAGGGATACAGAAAATCTTTCTGTCAAGTCATTCAGGTAAGTCTGGTTACTTATGTCAAATGATAATACACAAAATTACCATTTGTAAATTGAAATATGCTTAAAAAAGCAGCGTAGAATATATAAAAACAATGAATTAAAGAAACATGTTTTGACGGATGAGTTCATTTGAGTTATTTATTGTCTAATTTTATCTTGTCTAATCTTATTGTTTAAAATGCAGCACATTATGATGGTAATTCAATATATACATTTATCAACTTCATGTTTTACCTTCAATTAGCTAAATGGTTCATTCAAAAATATTGCACAAGAATGAACAAAAAGATTATCTATGCTAACAGTGCCTGTGGGCTGATAGATATTGATTATTGACTATATGGTGAACACAGGAAAGTCTCTAAATGTTCTACTGAACTGTATTTTAATAATTCTCTAGCCATCTAGTTAAACATTACTTTAATTTTCCAGTGCATATTGGTTTTAGCCATTGCCTACTGTTTAATTTTCATTCATTGTGGCAATAAGATGATTGAAATGCTTAAAAGCTGTGTGACTTCTTCCTTTCTGGGTGGCCTTTCAGCCCATGTCAGTAACAAACTCACTCACTAGCCAAGTTTCCATCAATGTTTTTTAAGTGGATTACAAAGTATTCCATTAAAAACTGCTGATAGCTCATCTTATGGCCTTTTACTCAGTGCAACTCTGGTAAAACCGTTGTTAAAGCCTTAATAGAGGAGTGATGTTATGCTCACTTCCCGAAGGTGGAAATTCAGAAAGAGCAGGAGTTTTTAGAGACAGAAGCTCAATTTCAAGGCATTAAATTACAAAGTCAAATTTCTTTTAAGTCATATTTTATATCTATATAGCATTTTTAGAACTGGATGTAACATAGTTACTTAATTGTGCTATAAAATGCCACTAGAAAATGCATAATACTGCCCCTTTAAATACACCCCCAGTTGTGTATGTTTAATTCAAGTGTCATATAGTTTGTGCTTTCCTAAAATTTTACTAAAATTGTAAAATTAGAGTATCTAGAATTCAAAATGTAAAGAAAGAAAAACCAAAAACAAATCTGTCATTAGTCCTGAGTATTTTCGGTAATCCTAGTTTCTTAAAACTTCCTAAACTGACGCCACGGGGAGGGGTTAGACTGAATAATCATTAGCACACGCAAATAATTTCTAGGGGTGTTAAATATTTGACGTCAAGGGGCGGGGCTGTGTTGAATATTCATCGGCGCGTGGCTGGGAGCGCACGCGAGCGGAGCGGAGGACAGATGACGACCGAGAGCGACTCCGCTGCAGCGCGAGGAGGAGAGACGCGGAATGATGTGTAAATCATCCCATTTTCACGTTTGACACCGAGACAAGTTGCTGCGGCTGGACTCAGCTCATCTCTCCGGTTGCAAATAAAGGAGGCTGGAGCCGTCTGAAAACAAACTGTATTCTTTTTAATGAGTTGATTTGAAGACTTTTCCCCTGTCCATCTGTCTTTTAAGAGCAGCAGACAGACAGACAGTCATTATGGAGTCTATCTTAGACAGTTTAACAGAGGAGAAACTCTATTCCTCCGGAGGAACCAACCTGTTGGACCTGGAGGAACTCAGCGACGGTGATTTCCTCACTAACGTGGTGAGTTGTGGGTCTAATTAGCTGATTGTCTGTGTGTCTTCCTGCACCCCCCGCACCGACTGTTCCGCCCGGAGCCGGACCTCATGAAGGGAGGTGGATTTATGAGATCCTGGCACACATCCGGGGTTCAGACCCGGTGCATGTGTGTGTTTTATTGTGCAAACTAATAAGTGTGACTGGAAGCACCAGCTTCAGCAGGCGAGTTACTGGTTAACTTGCGTGTTCAACTGGCAGGTGCTGCTTTTTCCTGCAACAGTTCACATTTAACACAACGCTGCAGTTAAAACTGAAAATCTCTATTTAAAGTCACCTTGACTGTTCCTGATTATGGGTTTCTATAGACAATTTTTTGTATAATATATATAGCTATATTTTTTTGCATTAGTTTTTTCTGCATATTTAATTTTATAACTGGAAATGATATGTAGGCATACTTAATATATTTTTTTGTTGTACAAAGAACACAGACACAACCGTTCATTAAGTCCGATTTTGCAAAAACCGACCAGAATCAATGTTCCTTCCAATTGAAGATGGAGAAAGTGATTCAATTCTACTCTGCAAATCAATAAAAAGTTATCAAATAAATGTTGCTCTGCACTAAAAATCTCTAAGCAGCAATCTGGGATACAAAAACAAATAAATGAAAAGAATAATAAAAAAAAAAAACGAATTTCTTCTTCTGTCACCAATTGTTGAATGGATGTTCTCAGTAGTGATATCTACTGTTTAAAATGAGTACTGCCTAAAGCAGCAGTGGGCGGAGCTAATTGACCTGAAATGGGTTTTCTGTCCAAGTTGATCAGATTAACCAAACCGTAATCTTAAATTGTTTTGCAGTGCATGACAGGAAAAGGATCCAGGAAATGTTTCTAAAAATCATTCCAATACTAATGAACAGGAGACACTTTAAAATCATCCGAATACGTTGAAGGCTAACAGCTTTCAGCTATAATCAACATTTAAACTGAAAACGGGAGACAAGACATTGAGCTTGTCTCAATTATTCAGGTTTTTATTATAATTTTTTTTTACAGTTTTCAGAACATCACAATTTACGTTTAAAATTTTTTAGACCAAACAGTAACAGAGTACACATTTTAACACATAGCCATTTTATAGATCAAAGCACGGTCTTAAGGAGTTTAAGTTCAACTTCTCCACTAACCCCAATGTAATCATCAAATCAGGTTTTCTAATAAGGTCCACAACATGGGCGTAGGTTTGGGTAGGGACGGTAGGGACATGTCCCGACCAATATTCACGGGATGCGAAAAAGTCCCGACCAATTTTTGCCATATTTACTCAAAGAACGTGGATCTACGATCTTTTATTAGCAGCAGGCGGTGCGGGGAACGGAAGCTTCTTAGTTCGGCATTTATTATGCGCCTCC
>CAEFZY010060340.1:0-24913 GCA_903066815.1 Brachyrhaphis roseni
ATACAATAGGCCTTCGCAGCGCTTTGCTGCTCGGGCCTAATAAACAGTACAGATACAATAGGCCTTCGCAGCGCTTTGCTGCTCGGGCCTAATGATCACAGACAATGAGCTGACAGTCATCTCAGCTGAAAAACTGTCAGTAGAAGATCATATGAAAGCATTGTAAACATGTTGAAGTTTTATGTAACTTAGGGTCAAATTATCTCAATACGCATGAGCGCTAACTAGCAGGTTTTTAGTTTATTATGAGACTGCTATAAAACTCTTCTTACACTCCAGTCGCTCCTGAAAGGATCTTCATTCCCTCTTGAGGTATGCGCCTCGTTATGAAAACCTTCATCATTTCCCTCACTGCTTTCATTAAAGCTCAGCAACACAGGTTATCGGAACTCTCCTTCGGGTAGAAAACGACCGATTGCTGCAGCTTTAAAACAATTTCACCTTCGGTCAGCTGCACCACTTCTTCGGTAGGCGGGCACGACACAGGAAGTGCCCAAAAGTTTATGCTTAGTGCGCATGCGCAGAGTCTTTAACCCCCCCACCCACCCGTGCAAGTACACCTCCCTCTCCACCCGTGGCAGCAAATCGCTTCCACTTTAGTTCAGTGTGTGAAGTTTGTGAGAAGAAAAAAAAAAAGAGAACCTCTTGATTATTATAGAAAACGCTGTTATTGTTTTAATGTAAAGCACAACACAATGTCAGGCGGAAAACGACCTGCGTTTAAGCTCGTGAGAGTAGAAAACGCTTCCGCAATTTCCGACACGTAAATCAAACTATCTTAATCAATGTGAGGCATAGACATCCAGTGCATGTAGATTACAGCAAATAAGTTAACGACGTTGTTTTATATAAACATAATTGGCTATTTTGTACTTATAGAGAGTTGTAATGAAAAGTACATATTTTTGTCTTTCTTACTTTTAAATATGGTTTCGATTGTTTGATCATTTATGTTTTTTTATTATTTCATATTGAAGATTTCTTTATTAGTTCCAATTGGTCTCCAGGCCATCATCTTAGACGTTTTTAATAATTCTGTACTTTTTATTTTGTTTTTTGTAATAATAATAATAACAACATGGGTCATCTGCGTTAATATAAATGTTAATTTATTGTAAACTCAATCATTTTTGTGAACTTTTGCTGTTAGTGAGTTCCTTATCATTCACGCCTTTTCCTATATGAAACACAATGGTGGCAGCATCATGCTGAGGATATATTTGTCGTGAGCAGAGGGTGACATTCCTGACCAATGTGTGTCACTGGTGCTCGCTATCAAATCTGGCAGATTGCACAGCACCGATACAAAGCATTCAGAGGGACACTCCAAAAATATTTGCAGCTATGAAAGACGGTTCATTGGGCTAAATACAATCTAAATCACGTTAGATTTTTATTTCCAAGAAAGACATTTTGAAAACACATTTTGTCTTCCAATGTCTGAAACATAAAAGTGCCATTAAGATACATGGAAGTTTGTCCGTGAACCCTTGAGAGATTCCTTCCACTCAACATCTGAGTCGTCTATCTGACAAAAGAGAGTAAAGTGACTGTGAAACGGGTTAATTATTTTCCTGTGAGTGGCGTCACCACCTCCTCCTCCTCCTGCTTTGCCCGGCGGAGCAGCGGCCGCTCGCTCGGCTGTAAATGGTCCGTCGACAGCAGCAGAGGGCGGAATAAGGAGCTCTGGGTACGGAAGACTTACCCAGACGCCAAAACAGGAAATTAGAGCGGAGGGCCCGGTCTGGAAAGGTAGGATATCGACTTATTTCTAGTAACGGAGTCTCATTCCTGCTGTCATCGGAGAGTGCAGCCCCAGCAGCGGTAAAGCCTGGTTGGGTTTGCTCGGTCTGCTCGCAGCTGGTTTCACAGATTCCGCTGCTGATTTGTTGCGTGTTTGCTCTGCTGTCGTGACGAACCCCAGAGTTACTTTTAGCGCACTTGTTAGTCAAAATGTTTGTTTACGAAACAGCGAAATGTCAACAGTACAAAATTAGTGTATTTATCAGCAGGGCCGGGGCTTTAAAAAAACGTAATTTCTGCCGTGTATTGCAGGCGCTGCTCCGCTGTTCATGCAGTGATGGGCAGCAGACCACAGTACACACTGTGCTTTGCATGAATAACGGCGAAAGCTGGCCAGGAAATTCTGTATTTATTGTCATCTGTTGATATAGCTGCCCAGTAATTGTCATCCTCCGATATTACTCACTCCTCTGCTTAACCAGTCTACTTTAAGTAAACTTATCGATGTGTATAGGTAACCATTTTTTTTTTTTTTTTACTTCCCTTTACTTGTAAAATGTTATCTTTAGGCTATTATAAACTGAGTCAAAAATTTTGCCCAATGGTTTAAAAGTTATATATAAATGAATTAGTTGCATTGCAATCATCATTGTACTCAGTGTGTGCATTAAAATACTGGACTGCAGTATTTGCAGTGCATTATACTAGGCATAAACATTATACCTTAGTGGCTCATAGCAACTGGTAAAATTGCAAATGTTATCAATACTACAGCAATCATTTGTTTTTCTAAAGGTACGGCTCTAAATTGATGAAACTGTTCATTATCTTATTTAAAAGCTGATCCTAAAGCCTTCAAAACTTTCTGGACACTCAGCCAGAAGGTTCAGTGAGCAAGAAAGGTTTTTTTTTTTTTCTTGCTGATACCAACTTCTGATTTTCTTTCATGTGCCAATTCTGATTTTGACTGATTCTGATTAATATTTAAGCTATAGAGAAGCTATTCTCTTGATAGAGAAGCTAGCTTTAAATCCAACACGAATGTAAAGATTCACAAGATTATCCCCATTTGTTAGTCAAAGCTAAAAAAACAGTTCTAATCATGTCACTGACTGATTGATTGTATCTTCATTATCCTCTCTTAGCAATTGATGCAAAATGTAAATTGAATCCCAAATAATAGAGTGCAAAAGATGACAAGCTATTTGTAGAATATTTTAAGGAATAACCCATTTTAAAATTTTCCTTATTTCTTTCTAAAAACTTTTTCATTTAGGATGTTGTGCTGGCTGCATTGTTAATCATATTTTGAAAACTCTAAAAAGAAAAGTGTCAAGTAAGCTTGTTTCAGAAAGAAGTCTCTGGATTTTCTTTTACACAATAGGTTTTGTGGTAGGAGTATATTGTTGTAAAGACAAGGTTTCCCCCCAGAAGACTTGCTAAGCCCAGTGTTTGGGTGCCAGGGCAGTAAAGCCTGGTGGCTTATAATACACGGGGGAAACCCTGAAAGATCATCCTCAGGTCAGTTCTGCCAACTTATAATGTTCCTTCTGTCACAGCTGCTACACAACCCCAAAGCATCATAGATCCAACACCATGCTTGTACAATCAGGGTTGTCAAACGGGCAGTTTTTATTTCTCATAATATATAAATTCTTATTTAACCCTTTTCTTCCCAAACTCAATTAGGACTTTTGATATGTTAATCTGCAAACATCTGTAATATTTGGGAAATAGCTCCATAGTAGAAAAGTGCTCCAACATTTCCAAAGTCTGATAAATCAGCCAGAGATCATAGTCTGGAAATTTTTCCATGAACAGAGGATGTGCAGATAAAATATTGACAAGCTGAATTTTTTAGTAAGAACTTCCACCATTTTCAGTTCAGAAAAACAACATGTACTTTACTGCACTTTTTTCTGAGCTTTAAAAATGTAAGATAGACATTAGAACATCAGCTATTTGCATAAATGGGAATAATTTTATAATTTCTTGAATTTCTGTTGGATTTATAGTCCTTGTCTGTATCAAATACACTATAGCATGTTCATTTGTTTCTTTGTTCTAGTCAAAGAAATTCACAGGTCAGGCATCAAAGAAAATTGATAATCTGGTTCAGCCCAGATTCAGCGTATTTCTGGTTATAGCATCTTACACAAACTCATGGCTGCATGTTATGAAAGGAGGTTTTAAGAGTAAGAGATGTGTGAAGCAAATTTGCATCATCTGATCTTTCAAAATAATGTTCCATAGCCTTACCACATTAATTACTCTGGATTATTATTTTTGCCTTGCATGAAATCACTTCTGACGACTCATGTTTTGTACTGGCTTTTAGTACATGTTGACCCAAAAGTTATTTCGTATGGCTGTTTAGTTGTTGTCATTGCTCTTACATATTTCATTGCACCACTGCCAAGTATTTTATCCTTATTGCATCTAACTTGTGAAGCAATTTGTGCGACATGAGCTGTTTGAAATGTCCTATATAAATACATTTGACATTGACATTAAAAGCTATATAATTCCAATTGCTCTCATCTTACTTACAATAGATTAATTTTTTCTTGAGCAGCTTTTTTGCATTTTTTCGACATCAGTTCTTCAAAGGCGGCTTCCTCTTTACAGTGACAGAAGTGTTGTTGCCCAGACATTTTTGTTCAGCCATTTCTTATAAGGTTAGAACGTTAGCCATGTTGAAAGATAAAATTATATAACTCATTTTTAAGCTCTGAATAGTGTAGTATTATCATCAAAAACACAGTAAACAAAAGCATGTGTATGACCAAGAATGTTATTTAATGTATCTAATCTAATTTTATTATCTGCTTGCAATTTCAGAAAAAAAAGAAGTGCCCTAGCACCAACGGCTTGCTGTTGGCTGAGGAACCTGCAGAACCTGTCTGGGCCTGCCAGAAACCACTGGCCCGCCGGAGTAAGACTTGTACTGTGCAGTACTGTGCAATGGCTCTGTTGACCTTGCACAGGATCCCATCCATCTCCACCTCCCCCGTGAGTCTCTACCCATCTCCATATCTACTGTCTCCTCAGATATTCAGTTGTTTACTTTATCTGCATGTAGATCAGAGCGTCTGTTTGTGCAGAGACCTGTTAGGTCTGTATGTATGTGTGTGGGGCGGGGTGAGACGAAAGAAAAAACAACCCCCTGAATGTGTCCCTTTGTGAATACCCGCACAAAGTTTGCCTAGAGGATGATGAACCCTTTGTTTATTCATTAACCAAGGATTTGATTTTGCTGATAGATCTTACCGCAGAAAACATTAATAGAGACAAATGATGATGAAGCGTTATTTCTGTCTGAATGCTTTTTGAAGCTGTTAAACACATGCACATAATCATGTAAAGACATTATCATTGACCATTGTTTTTCCCTATCTTCTCTCTTTCACTCTCTGTCACACAGTCATGGAAATAATGTCAAAAGTCTGACTGTCCTGTTCTTTATCATCGCCCACAAAACCATAAATGACTTAACTCCGGCTCCAAGTCTCATTCTTTGCATATTTTGTCACAGAGTCTAATCACCAATTATCTTAACTTGTTTTCTCCTTTTTTTTTTTTTCTTCTTCAACCCCTCCTCATCGTTCCTCTCCTGGCTCCTGCTCACTTCTCTTTAATTTTCTTTTCTTGACTCTGTCTGGACTTGTCAGTTGCGTAAAAGGTAACGTTACTGTCTCACGTTTCTTTCCATGTAAACTCGTTTTCTCCAGTGCTACTGCTACTTCTCTCTTGTTTCTCACCCCTTCTCTTTTCTTGCTACATGTTTCATCTTTATATTTCTTCTTCTTCTTCTGTAATTTGGCTGTTTAGTTAAACCCCACCTCCAGCTTCCATTTTAACAATTTTACATTAAATGTTTCTCTTTAATGTTCACGATGAAAAAAACCCCAACAGAATTAGTGTGCCATTTGTTTGTCTTTAATCAGAAAAGTATGATAGGAGGTCACTTGAAGCATTGTGTATCAATGTGTAATGTTTTATATAGGCTAACTATAAAAATGAGAATGCAGTATATGAAAATATGTATTGCAAGAACTAATATCTGTAAAAGACAGAAAAATGTTTGTGCATTCATTGCAATGGGCTCCGTTCTTAAAATATACAAATTACCAAAAATTAGAAAAAAGGATTTGAAATTATTTTTATTTCATAAATCCCTTTATTCTGACTGAATAACTGAATTCTACTTTCTTCAAAGTCAAAAGTTTACACGCACTAAGATTTGCTTCATTTTAGCAATTTTGGAAGGCTTTGTCTGCTTTTGATAACTTAATTTACAACATTTGTATTAATTGTGGCAGACCTGCGGATGTGTGTTAATTCATGACTCAGACTACTTCCCTGTGAGGCAGCATGGGAAATTCAAAATCAATCAGAAAAGACACGTGCCTCCACAAATCTGGTTTCCAGATTCCTGAATGTGCCACATCGATCTGTTCAGACAAGAATAAACTGTCTGAAAATGTCCTGCCATCTTACAGTTTCACAAGGAAACAGGTTTTGTGCAGAGGCCTGTTAGGTCTGTGGGGGTGTGCGTGCCCGTGTGTGTGTGTGTGTGTGTGTGTGTGGGGTGGGGGAAGACGAAAGAAAAAAAACAACCAGGTGGGTGTGAATCAACCCCATCTGGTAATAGAGTGTCTTTACCCACAGTGAAACAAGTACTGTAGCAGCACGCGCTCAAAGGCCTCTCTATGAGGAAGAGACCATCACTCCAAACGCAAGATTTTTAAAATTCTGATTACAGTTTGCAAATGCAAGTACTACTTTTTGGAGACATGACCTTTGGTTTGATGAAACCAAATGAAAGTGTTTGTCCATAATGCCCATTGTTACATTTGGAGGAATAAGAGAGAAGCTTGGAAGCCTGAGAGCATCAATCCAGCTGTGAAGTACAGAGGTGGCAGAATCATGATGGATGGGCAATTAGCTGCAGGATGAACTGGCACACTTCACAAAATAGACTGAGTCATGAAGAAATCAAATTAAGTGGAAATATTAAGGTGGAATCAAAAGCATCATTCGTGAAGTTAAACATGGCAATATCATTGTGCACAGCATGTTTATCCCAGAGAACTGACTCATTTGTTTAATGCAGCATTAAAAGGTTTTAGAAGGTGGCAAAGTGGTTACATCATGAAAAAACTGTAAGTTGTTTTAGTTCCCAAATCGGCCAGAAGCAACTTTTTCAGTAAAGTCTTGTTTTAGAGATAGAAATATTAAACTTCTCACAAAAAGACGTAAACTCTGTTGAATTGTATAATTGTTATATTGGTACCTCATTATTCACCAATAGCATTCCATACTGCATGTCTATAGTCGTGCAGCCCCGGTGAAGGACAAAAACATGTTTTGGTGTGGCCATCACAAAGCCCTGATCTATAATAGAAAGTGTGTAGGCAGAGCTGAATGAAGGTGTGTGCGAATGAGGCGGCCTACAAACCTCACTCAGTCACACCAGTTCTGTCAGGACGAATGGTGGAAAAACTCCAGTAAACTATGATATATTGCACACTAAGCTTGTGGAAGGAGCTGTTTGCCCTTAGTCATACAGATTAAAGGTAATTAAATCAAAAACTGTAAACCTTTGAGTTTGAAGGAAGAAATTTAAAAAAACTGCAAAAGAAACGTGTTATTCTTGGATTTTGTCATGATTAAATGAAAGAGGATAAAGTTTACCACACATGTACATTCATCCATGAACCTTGGCTGAAAATGACTCCAGCACGCACAAGCATAATAAATGCTATACATACAGATCCATCCACTAAATTAGAATATTAATGCAAAGCCCATTTATTTCATGGTCATCACATTATACATTATACATTATTAATTACATACAGATGCATGTTTGAAGCCTTTCTTTCTGTAAAGACATTTACAATTAAAATATTACATTAAGTAATGTAATATTATAAAGCTATTTTAAAAGACAATTTTATATCTGCCTAGAGGTTATTTTCAAAAGGTGCTTTTAATCTGACAAATGAGTCTCGTCGTAATATATATCCTAATCTGTTGAATTTGACTGTATATTACTCTGCCACCTTTCTTATGAGGTTTTCTTTCGAATGTATTTACTTTGAAGGATGAAAGCTTCCAAAGAAGAGGACGACTTCAGAAAAGGTAAATATCTACTAATTTTCCAATAACCCTAACATGGTTGTTCGAACATAGTCATATAAAACTAATCACTTTGTGTCTGTCTGTTTCCAGAGAGAGCTTTGCTCTCGTCAAAGGAGCTGTCCTTCTGCTGGAAGACGACGATGCTCGGGGTTTCAAAGATGACACTTCTTCTCATGACGTGACTTCTCCTGTGAAAAAAGGCAGTGGAGCATCAGAGACACGACACAGACACCTCCATGCCATGCTTGAACAGCTCAGACCGGAAGACACCATCAAGCTGGTGAGCCACGGTGTTGAAATGCCTGTTACATACAACTCTGGAAAAATTCTGAGACCACTTAAAATGATCAGTTTCTCTGATTTTACTCTTTATAGGTCTATGTTTGAGTAAAATGAACATTGTTCTTTTATTCTATGAACTACTGACAACATGTCTCTGAAATTCCAAGCAAAAATTTTGTGTTTATTTGCAAAAAATAAGAAATGGTCAGAATGATAAAAAACACGCAGTGCTTTCAGACCTCAAATAATCCAAAGAAAACAAGTTCATATTAATTTAGAAACAACAGTTCTAATGTTTTAACTCTGGAAGAGTTCAGAAATCAATATTTGGTAGAATAACCTGGAGGTTTTCAAAGGGGTTCAGTGCAGTGGTCTCTTAATTTTTTCCAGAGCTATATTTGTTATTACTGTAGCTATATTATTTTTGTACCTATTTTTCAGACAGCCTCACACTGTGGATATGACAGATATGGTTCATAATCTTCCTTTTTCCTTTAGCCTAGTGTTTTCCTACATTACCTCACAGTTTTCAAGGAGAGAAGTTAGCTTATGATACTTTGTATCATGTAGAGCCAGATAAGTATTTTTGGTTCCATCAGGCGTCATGTTGCCTAGAAAGCATATTTATTTTTCTGCATTGACTAGTCCTGTGGCTCTGTCCTCCTGACTCCTCTTGTCACCCAGGCGGTGGAGCTGGAGTCTGTCAGCCTGGTCAGAGTCAGGTATCTGATCGTCGTCTCCACGCTGGCAAGCAAACAGGAGAGCATTCTGCTAGGCATGGATTTCCCCAGCTCAGAGAGGTGAGGGTAACTTAGATGTTGGTGTACTGTTCCACAGGCAGTGCACAGACTAACAAAGTTTGCTTTAACCCTGTCAAATCCAAATTCCTTACCTGCACCGTGTCTCGTTGCAGCACTCATTGCACTATCGGCTTGGTCCTGCCAGTATGGAGCGACACACAAGTGTATCTGGACGGAGACGGGTAAGAGACATTTATAAAAATATAGGACTAAAAAATTTTAAGTGAAACCAGTCTGCAGTCTGGTATTTGGGATTCCTTCCAGAGACATGTTATTTATAGAGTTGACTCATTTGCTATAAACTACACATGCTCACTCTCTCAAAAACGCTTACATAAACATGAAGCTCATGTGTTCAAGGAGAGTTCAGCAGCTGAAAGCTTTAGTGGTTCTGCCGTTGTATTAAAAGCATCAAGTGTTCAAATGTCTGTAGAGGAGCGTTGTGAAATGGGCTAAAACATTCAGGCTCACATGGTGTGAGAACTGTCTGCTGTGCATTAACTGATCCACTATCACATGCTGAGTGTCACACAAGATGCTTTGATTGGTTGCCATGTCGCACCAGCGTGTTCACCCCTTATAAGGCCGGATCACACCTCTCGCTGTGTCGGTTTTTCTTCTTTCTCGCTGCCTTCACATTTTCATTTTTCACTTTGTTCACCAGAAATGTCACTAATTTGCACTGAAAATGTCTTTCTGCCCTTTCTAACTGCCTGCGTTTTTCCAGTATTTGTTTCTTATCAGATTTTCCTTTCTCCTTATCTGTGTCTTCTCTGGAGTTTGTTATCAGAGTTCATATCTGTCTTTTTTTTTTTTCTTTCTTTTTACAGTGGTTTTAGTGTGACGTCAGCAGAGGACACCAGAAATTTTAAACCAGTTTCAATGCAAACCATGTGGTGAGTTCTCATGCTGATACCACATAAGTAAAAACTACAACAAGTTTTAGGGAGAGGCCAGGATGAGCTCAAATTTCATTTTTAACCCTCAGGCATTTCAGTGCTTTTTATTTCATGCCAGTTCTCAGAAAACTGAGTCAAACTGGAATAACAAAACATATGGGAAAGAGCCATCAAGTGTCTACCTATTACTCCAACTACACTCTTAACCTTGTTTGGGGGTGTGAAAACACCTCCAAACCACTGGTCTGTGGCAACAACACATTGGTCTCAAGCTACCACATCCCACAGAACAAAAAAATTAGTTTTGATCTATGTCATTTCTTTGAAGAGATTAAAAGTATGGTTAAGCTAAACTTTTGCTAATTGTTTCTGCAATCTTTTCGATCGATCGCGGCCCAATGAGCGATTTTCCTGCTGTTCTGAGGATTAGCTATTCAGTTCCAGCATCCCAATCCTCGCTTGGTCCTGACCGAATGTGAAAAACGTTAACAGTGTGAATGCGTTTGCAGTAATGGGACAGTAAAGGACAGGCACAACCATGCAGTCATAGATTGTACTATAGTCTTTTTATAGATTAGCATCTGTATTTAGAGCTATCTGCTTGCACTCACTACTAGTTTAAATTCTCCACCCATTTCTTCTCCTTTAAGGTCAATCCTGCAGGTGCTGCACGGCTGCTGCGAGCGGGCAGTCAAAGCAGCCTTAATCCCAGGCTGTGGCCTAGAGTGGGCCCAGCACTACACCCAGCACATTGAGTCCGATCGGTTCTGCCTGAACGAGTGGGAGGCTATGAACGACCTGGAGTCAGTGCGCAGGGACAGTAATGGACAGAGGTTAGAGGGCTGTTTTTTTTTTACTTTCATTTTATATTAGATTAGTGATCTGAAACACTCCAGCCAGAGGTGGAACAGGAAACTATCTTCATGTTATTTGCTTAGTTAAAGGTTGAAATACAGCCGGTTTTAAATGGCTCCACAACAAGTGGGTCATGCATGAAAGATCTTATCTGAATAGAAAGTGCATTTAGGCACAAAGAGGCATTTATAAACAATTCTTACTCTGCAGATACAGTGAATAATGACTACATTTGCAACCGTTCTTGAATATACCTGAACTGATCTATTTGCATAGAAGTTGATTAATGTTTAGTTGTAATTGTGCTTTGTAACTGATTTCTAGTTTGTCATGTTTCACCTCTCCATGCGACTGTAAATTTGAAATGAGTTGTACTGTTTGTCCTCTGTTCCTGTTGTTCAATGCAAATATGTCACAGTGTGTTAAAGCTTCTCTTTCCTTGTTTGAAAAGCTCTGTAGACAGAGTTTCCAATGAAAGGCTCATCAAAGAGCACCTGAGAGACATCATGAGGACCGAAGACCTGGACAACCTCACATCTAAAATGGTAAGACGTGTGGGCGAAGGACCGAGAAGAAGTTCTTCCTGAAACGGCAGGTTCTCAGACCAGCTGGAGGTTAAATAATTAATGAATGTTATTTTGTTATTTTTTTACTTGTTTCTGCAGGTGCACTCTGCTTTGGAGTCCAGGATAGGGTTTGATATGAGAATCTACAAGGAGTACATTGATAATGAGATCTTGGTTACCATGGCTCAGATGGACAAACCCTCAAAAATATTTGATTACCTTTACCTGGTAAGTGTCCATAAGGCTGTAGTAAAGCTTACCACTATAAAGAGGACTTTCCCTGCTGCAGAGGTCAACAAACTGACAGAAATAAGCTTTCGCCAGGATGTTGTCACATGACCTTAACTTCCCCTTTGTGGGAGATTGTGTGTCGACAGCGATAGGGAAGACAGCTCTGCCTGCCCTTTCTGCCTTCTTGTCTGTTTCACTAACTTTCCTTTTTAAACTGTTGTTGTTTCAGGGCTCTGAGTGGAACGCTGCTAACTTTGAGGAGCTACAGAAAAACAAGTTGGTGTTTGTTCTTGCTTCCAACTATTCCTACAGATCTGTCTAAATGTCCCTGTGTCAGATTGTTTAATGATGTGTAGAACTCAGAACTATGCATTTTGTTTTGCCGAGTCACTAATCTGCTTCTGCACAAAACACTTGTTTTTCAGTGTTGGCTACATTCTGAATGTCACAAGGGAGATTGACAACTTCTTCCCAGAATCGTTCTCTTACATGAACATCAGAGTGTATGATGTGGAGGCTACTGACCTGCTCTCTCATTGGCCGGACACATACAACTTCATCAACTCTGCAAGGTAGAGCTTGTTCACCAAACACAGTTTAAAACTCTCTGGGGTGCACAGTTTAGAGTTCACAGTTAGGGCTGCATGATAGTGAAGAGGTTTGCTATTGCCACAATATTTCCACCACGATCCATGCTGGTCATAAGCATATGAGCGTTTACAACACATTAAATTGATGCATTTATGCAGTTTTTTAAATGTATTTTTTTAAGGGTGAAATAATTATACAACTAAAATCTTTTTAAAAGTTATGTTTTCTCCAGTCCACTTTGAGTTTTGCATGCATTTTCAGAGCAGGATTGAGCCATTGTTTGGATAAATGCCACCAAGCAAACTGCAGAAAAAACAAATGCTTTTTTTGTCATCAGCAAAAAAGCTGGGAGGGAATAATAATCACTCCTCTTGTCAGAATTGGTAAAGCTTATTTAATTTTGGGGAGTTGCCAGCACCATCCTGGCTTTCAAAAGCAGTCTATGCATTTTCAATGGAGCTGAGTTCGGTTCTATTCAATCGAACTATTTAATGTTAGCCAGGTCTATTTCAATTCTAGTTTTGTTGCATGTTTAGGTTAACTGTTCTGCTGGAAATTGCAATAAAGTGACCCAAACTTTTACCCTGAAAGGAAGAAATATGGCTTTAATGATCTGGTACTTTCCAAGAACCACTAAGGAAGAACACTTCTTCCTCGAATCTGAAAGACTAGGGTGATGGAAAGGAGGCCTTCCAACCTTAAAGACTCGGACATCAAATATAAGCAGTCTTGTATTGCTGTTATTTAATAAAATTAATTTGTCTGGTAATCAAGAAAGGTATAAATAATTTGCAGTGTGCAGATTTTTTTTTAAATAGCAATTTAATAAAAGCAAATAAATTATTGTTTTCAAAACTAGTAATCCTTTTAAATTGCTTTATTATTTCGTTAATTTCAGAAAGACTTATTGGTTGAAAGAAAATCAACCAATTACTCACAGCCGAGGCCGTGAGTAATTTTAGTACTACATTTATTTTAAAATATGTTCAACAAACGGTTGGAATCAACACATTAGCCAGCAGACAAGCATATGTGAGAAAAACTAATTTATCTACTCATAAATTATTGTTAAATGTGATCTTCTGTGTTGACGCACTTTCACTTCTTCCTTTTCTGTTATTTTAGGTAGTTGGAAGTCACACTAAAATGTGAACAGTAGGTCTGAGAGGACTATTAGGCAGAATTTTTCATCTTTAAACAGACTAAATTAATGTTTTAACATTGGGCTACATTTTTAACTCGCTCGTTGCTGTCTTGAAACTCGATAAGCCATTAGGATAGCTTGACTATTGCCACAAATATGGTGGAAAAATATCTCCCATACACATGTGCTCTCTCAAAATACAAACCAAAGACAACTATTTAGCAAAAATAAAAACTATTAATGCTTTAAAATGCCAAGTACAAAACCTAATTATATGTTCTAGCTAGCCAGTAGATATGGCCATTATTTGTACTTCCATAAATTTCCAAAGCCCTTTGATAATTCTCATTGAGAAGCTCCATCACCAGATAAAACTTCCCCAGTCAGGCGATGAGTCAGCTTGTTTGATGTTTATAACATTTAGGTGAGATATGTTGCAATTTGGACTTTGTCCTGGGTTTGCAACATGGTATCTACATGAACCCTCAGCACAAGTAGATAATCTCAGAGACAAACTTTGACATAAGTACGTTGATGGTAAGAAGTTAATCTTTTTTTTATCTAGGCCACCACTGCAATTTGAAATGAACAGAACTCTCTGTAGTTTGATCTAAAATTTCACCTGACTGACACATCAGTAAGTCTGTTCCAATAAGCAATTAATCAACTGATAAATTAAAATGAGCTCAATAATTTCCATTCTCATAGAAATTAGAAAACAAAATTGTAGGGCGATTTTGTTCAAACATCATAGTTCATTTTATTTATAGTTTATACTATGTGTGCTTTTTATTTTTGTTTAATTTATTGTTTTTGGTTGCTGTGTTTTATTTTGGATATTTCAAATATCTTCCAGTTCCAGAAAGTGGCATCATTGTAATTTCTGAGACAATTTATTGTTCAGTAAAATTTGTTGTCATAACAGGCCTACGCATCAACACTACAAGAAACAATGACAACTTCTCTGTTTTTTAGGTTTATTCAATTTTAGAGTGTCTGATTTTTGAGTTCACTTTAGCAGACTCGTCAGAAGTTTTCCCCTGTAAGCCGCATCTCTCGTCGGAACGTGTTATAATGTAGTTATGCCTCAGTTTCTGCAGCACTCTTAGCCTCCTGATTGATTGTCCCTCCTCTGTGTGTCACAGGAAGAGCGGACAGGCAGTGTTGGTGCATTGTAAGATGGGAGTGTCTCGTTCTGCATCCACGGTGATCGCCTACGCCATGAAGCAGCAGCACTGGTCTCTGGATGAGGCGCTTTCTTACGTTAGGGATCGGCGGTCCATCGTCAAGCCCAATGACGGTTTTCTGAAGCAGCTGCAGACCTACAGCGGTATCCTCAACGCAAGGTGGGATCCGACGCTGTATGAAACGCCACGTTCTATCAAAAGAAGAGCTGATATAACTATTTGTCCATTCTGATTTAATGAAAGTGAGGAGCTGTGATGTGTTGATCTTTGCAGCCAGCAGCGTCACAGCGCTCTCTGGAAGCCAAGACAGAAGTCAGTCCGAAAGGACAAGGGAGAGCAGGTCGACAAACCAGGAGGGGAGGACAATGATGAGGACGATGAGGATGAAGACGAAGAGGATGATGTAGACAGTCCAGATGAAAAAGATTCAGTCAGCCCAGATGAGAAAAATAATTCAGAGGAAGAACAAGAGGTAATTTTATAATTTGTAAAAAAAAATTATTCCGTATTTTAAAACCGACTGATTGATCTCTTTTGATTCTCAAATACATTCAGGTGTTTGAAGAACCAAGTCCACAATCTGACAACCTCCAGTTTCCCAGGCAGGAAGGAGCAAGTCCCGTTATCACTATAAACGAACCAGACAAGGTGAGCCGATTAGGGTTTTTCACTTTCGGCGCAGCTGCAGACATCGATGGTTTACTACATCTCTTTATTCCAAAGGTTGTTCCAAGTCTGAGCCGCAGTGGCAGGATGAACCTCTTCTCCCTCATGCAGTCCATAAGCGAACTAGATGACATGGATAATGGACACGAACCGGTAAACAAGATGCTTATTCTCATCCTGATTACAGTTTAGTTTCAGTAAAATAATTTTCTAAAATACAGTGTTTTTGGGCCAAATTTTGTTGGAATTTTCTGCAAATATACAGATTCAGTTTGTCTACTGATGGGTAAATTTGATCAGTTTTGGCATCATGTCTCTTATGTAAAATTATTGTTAAAGAGAACCTACAATGCTTGAACTTTGTGTAAAAACAAAGCAAAAGGAAAGTTGTTTTAGTATTTAATTAGACAGGTTTCTGTTTTAAATTCAGAAACAGAAGTAAGAACTTTCAGCATCAGCTGTGGAAATGTGACATGGTGAAACTCTTCTGGGTGAGAGCTTTCCTATGATTCCTCTTCGGAGAAATGCTCCCCAAAATAGTGTGACTGAATATTATTGTGTTCCTCATAGTTACCAGAGTTTGTCTGGTATAAATATTTTGGATTTGGAAACATTTTTTTCCTTGAAAATCACACCACTATATATTAGGAACTATTTAAATAACCCAACACAAAATATCTTATCATTCTGAAAGGGGAAAGAAAATACACGATTTTTATTTTTTGTAAGTAAAAGGGCTCCTTTCCTCCAATACCCCTAAATGAAATCCAGTGCAACCCATTACCTTTAAGATAGTAAATAGTCTTTGTGTAATCAAATCTCATCATAGCTAAATCTGTTGTATGAAGGCCTCAGAAGTTGTTGGAGAATATTGGTGATCATGAAGATTAACGAACACAACAGAGAGGTCAGGGATGAAATTGTGGAGAAGTTTAAAGCTGGATTAGTTTATAAAACATTAAACATTTCTGCTTCCTGATCATTAATATGTAATTTTAAAATGTCCAAGTAGAGCATTTCCATATTTTTTATATAATTCAAAGACTATATAAAAATATATAGTCTGCAAACATACAGATTCAGTTTGTCTACCCGTCGGTAGATAATTGACCTATGGAGGTCATTCTTTTAGTAGAATGAGTGCCTTCAACCATTCATTTAGTGGAATGACATCTATAGGTTTGAGCCACTAGATTTCCCACATAATTAAATATAGACATTCACAACAAACTGTTTATTCTGTCCAAAGCTTCCTGGCAGTCCGAGACGCTCTCCGAAGCAGCGGAGGCGCAGCCACGGCCGACGGGGGCTCACACACCAAAAGGCATGCGTTGATGTGTCACCAGAGCCGCGCTCCCTGCCAGACAGCGGTCAGAGCAAGGACTAAAGCGAACAAGGAGCGGGACTATCAGGAGCGCACAAGAGGGACAGGAAATCCCAACAGTGATGAACCCAGAAAACATGCCAAGGAAGTTCTGTTGAAGCTATAATTTATGTTTCACCAGCCCTTCATTGCACATCTGAGCTCCTACTAATACCTGGTTTGTTTTGATGAGGTTCTCTGCAGTATTGCTGTACCTGTGGCAGGCAGGATTTCATATAGCTGATGTCACAGTCTGTCTAAGTGGTATTACGGTTATAGTGCTGTCATTATGACTCAACAGAGCCTCCTTCTGCCCTATTGGAGCTCTCCCTTCAACACTCCAGAGAGCTCTATGCAATATCTGTAATCTCTCGTTCTCTGGCAAATTGCCACTTCTTCACTTCTTTTTCTTTCCAAAAGATATTTCTTGATCTCTGATGGAAGGATTTTACTGTATGTAAGCTGTGCATTTCGGACCACGTTAAAAGGCCAGTTTTATGGCGCATGCCTGATTGCCAAACTGTTTTTCTACATGCCAGTGAATATATTTAAATGAAAAGCTAATGTAAGGAACAATTGTAGACCATTTTATTTTTATTCTAATGTGTACACCAGGACTGCATGAGTGCCTTCAACCTGAGAATGACATATTTGCTGGTGTTTTTATGTTTTTACTATGAGGAAATTGTCCCATCTTGTATTTTTCCTACAGTGTCTCACTTGGCTTCATCAATGTGACTTCCAGAGATTGTGCTCATTTACAATACATAGATATCCATATATAATTGCTGGTGATCTGGGTGCATGTTTTGTGATTATATACCAGCCTGTGAGACCAAATTGTTCAGGGTTTCTTTTTTTGTGTGTATTTATATGAACTTTATCAGTTTATTATCCACCAGATGCTGATGTGAAATATTATTTCATGCTGGTGTTATTGAGTACAACCAAGCTAAGATTTAATTCATTAAACCTGCATGTGCACAAATTTAAAGCATTTACATGCACTTTATAATCCCACACTGTTCACACTGCCTGAGGCAACCCTGCACTGTACCGTGATTGGTAACTTTAAGTTGCACCCAAAGCTGGTCTGTTGTAAGTTCTTGGCTTTCTCCACCTCACTCTTGTTTACGAAACATTCAGAGTGACAAATAAAGAAATCACACACCAAACATTTAGTCTCTTTATTAAACCACAAGAGCTAAAGTAAAAGACATTATTATTCAAATTCTCATATTTTTGCCATTTACTGTTGTCTCTCTAATGTAACTATTTGTACAGTAATAACAGAACTTGTTTTAGATTCAATGGAATTTATAATACCCATATATGTCACAAATAAGGCTCAAATTTATGTCCCAACATATTTCCTTCTGGGTTCACTGAGGATGACTCCTCCCTGCTTCATTGCAGCTCTGAAGGCTTGAACCTGCAAGGAGGAGGAAATTGAAATATAAAAAATATGCATTTACTTTGAAACAGTGTGAATTAGTGACTGGTTAATGCGGAGTCATTGAAAAAACTATTGATACTGTGTCTGTGTCACTGAATACTGACACCTGCTGGACCTTCAAAATACCTGCAGGCAAATTAGTTGACGCTGTCAACCGACACTGATTTGATGACCTACACAGGTGTCAAACTCCAGTCCTCGAGGGCCGCTGTCCTGCAGTTTTTAGATGTGCCACAGGTACAAAACACCGGAATGAAATGGCTTAATTACCTCCTCCTTGTGTAGATCAGTTCTCCAGAGCCTTGCTAATGACCTAATTATTCTATTCAGCTGTGGTGCAGCAGAGGCTCATCTAAAAGTTGCTGGACTGGAGTTTGACACCATGCTATTATTTTATATCTTAATTTCAATTTGAAATATTTATTTTTAGATATAGTCAAATAATGTGAACATGTATCGTGTGAAAATCTAAGTAAACGTGTTGTGAATACGGATGCACGCAGACAGGTTTTTTTTTCCTACAGACTTATTTTAAAAAATACATTTTTCCAACGTTTTGAAATCAAGTCCATTACGCTTTTTTGATAGAACTTCTCCAGCTGTAGAAAACACTCGCTCACATGGCACAGATGAGGCTGGACTCTAAAGTGCAGAGAAATTGTAAGGAAAGGAGGAAGAGGTTTGGACAAATTGTCTTTTGGTTGCAAGTAAGTGATTCCATCAGCTTTAGATGGCAAAATAGCTTTTCAACAAAACGTTTGGAGGAGAAAAAATTAAAAGGTGGCGCATTTAATTAACTGCCCTATGTATTAGAAGAACTAAAATAATGATTACTCTTCAGTTGGGAAATTCAAGTTTTAGTCATTTAAAGTTGTAATCTTATTCCTAGAAAATATGGATAGCTACTTAGGCTCTGAAAATTTGACCCATCTATTTTCAATTAGAATAATCTTTACAAAAAAAAAAAAAACCACAACTGTCTTTAGAACCAAAGGTCATCCATCTCCTAGAAGTAGTAAAATTCATTGCACAATGTCAGTGGAAGTAGTTAGTACACATAGAAATGCAAAAAAAACCAATACTCACTCCCTCGGATCGGTACGTCCAGGGAATGGCCCGGTACACCATCCTCATGATGCCCGCCTGCTGGCATCGATGCGCCAGCACCTCGCCCACAGCTTGACATGCCGCCACGCAGTTTGTGGAAGCCAGCTCCTTCTTCACGGCCCACTCTTTGGTCGAACAGGTCAGCACTGGGACGGGTGAAGTGCAGGAGAACACTTCTGCTGTGACGTGATGTTGACTGCGAGAAAACATCAACCTGAAAAGATGAACAAAACAGAAGTAGATGGTGTAAAGATTATTTTTTTATTTAAAATGTTATTCTCTCAAGATGACAAAAACATACTTTGTTCATTGAAAAAAATGTATTTGGGTACACAAGTTTACTTTTATTATGAGTGTTTCTAATCCAAACATGAAATATCCAATCCTTCACCTGGAAAATGAACAGTTCAGCTAAATCAGGGGGAATCCAAAATTAATATCCCACTCAAGACCCCAGTGAGTGGATAAAACATATAAATGTCCTAATATGAATGGAATGAACACAAACATGCTATGCAAGCTTACATATATGTTTATATGTATATTTTTAAAGGTACGTACCTTTTTGTTTCAATATGTTTCATACTTTGTTTTAATTACACAGATAACTAATGCATTAAAAGTAACATCACCAGTCATGAGTCAAAATTGCCTAACTTTCCCGTGATCAGCAAGTCAAACACTGACGAATATTTTCTTTCCTCTGTTACAAATAATAGTTGTTGTCGTTTCATACTATACCTGGGGATTTCTTCACATAAATTGTAAGGAATAAGGTGTGTCCAATACACACGTTATTGACCAATTTCAAAAGAAGTCCTATTTCTAGGCTCCTATAACTTCCATCTTTTTATTCTTGGGAAGATTAAAATTCAAATAATCCCCTAACTTTGTTTTCACCGTTTCATTTTTCAGGTTTTTGTTCTTTTCAGCTCCTCAGAGTTGGTTCCCTGTAAACAAAGAAGTATCTTGATATTGTTTTAAGTTAATGTGTAATATAGCCTTTAAAATACATTAGTATTTTACAGTGAAAATTTGGAGAATTACTTAGGCAAAGTAGATTCAAATAGCATCCTGGCATTGAAATAGCCTCAGCATCACATACTGGGATCCCACTTTAAAAGGGGGGATCCAAAGATCTCTCTGTACCTGTGGTAGAACTGCTGGTGAGGCCAGGTGGTTTTCCAGCCCCGGTCCTTCACAGCCAGCGCCATCTGCTCCAGGTTCCGCGGATTTCTGTTCACGAAGGTCGGGTTGACGGCTTCGTTTTCGTTCGGGGTGAGCTCGGGCCGAGCTGCAGCCTGACTCAAACACCGAGCTGGTACTAGGAACAGCTAACCAGTTAGTAACAGTAGCTACTCAAAGACAGCAGTAATGTTTGTTGACTTACCAGAACCACACTGCTGAATTTGACCCATCAACAGCCGAACACTCCGATTAATTTCCCTCGAAGCCATCTCTGTTTGAGCTCTGTTCCGCTTAGACAGTCAAATTCAGTTTATCCGTGAACATCTAGGCACACTTTGTGCCTTCAGATCATTTCAAACCAACTCCCCTTTTCCTACACACTATTTTATAAGGTTTCACCGTGACAAGGGGAGCGCCATCTTTGAGACTCCAATAATATCCGGTTCACTTGACTGGGTGTTACTTGAAAAGAAGCACGGATAGAAACAGTCGATTATTCCGAAAAATAGAAACTTGGGAGGGATAACTTTGTGTATATTTTTATGCTTAATTGTTTAACAAATGAAAAAAAAAAAACATTTCAATTTACTCTGTCTTAAAATTTATCTTCAGACAATAAGGAAGCCCTTTTGGTTAGATTAACACCAAATTTATTTATTTGGATGCAAGATGCTGTCACCTGAACACCATCCCTATTCTGAAACATGGTGAGGGCATCATGGTTGTAGATACTCTCAATTCAGTCTGATTAAGTGTACATTGTCAAGGACACGGGCGAAAATTTGTGCAATGTTGGTAGGATACCGCAAAAGACTTGCAGTTAGAATGGCAACAAAATCTGAGGGCACCTGTTTGCACTTTACTGAGGGCTATTGGTCCAAATGATGTTGAATACAAATGCATACCAATCTTTTCTTCTTTTTTTTTTTTTAGGATTTGTACTTGTTCAATAATTTTTAAATGTTGCATATTTTTTTCTAATTACAGTTAGGTGCTACTTTGTGATGGACTGTTACATAAAATCCCAATAAATATAAACTTTAGAAAAGTTCAGGGGGTGTGAATACGTTTATAAACCGTACATGAGTTAAAAAAAAAGTTAAATTTAAAGTGTTTAAGAAATAGCAGGAAAGAAAACATGGATAACTGCTAATAATTCACTAAGATTTAACCTCTAAAAACTTCAACAAAAGCTTTAAGAAATAGCTTTAAATGTTTACAGTGCATTTAATTTAGGAACATGATTTTCAATGCCGACTTATTTGTTTTAATGGTTACAGTAACCAGACTTGCGTACTTCCCACATTTTTGATCACTTTATAAAACCAAAATTTTACAACAGAAAATGCAGCAAGTCCAGAGGTTGAAAAAAGAAAGTAATCAGAAAACAAACTTCATTTTATTTAAATGTATACAGTTAAATGGCAAAAAAAAAAAAAAAGAAAAGACAAAATGTCAACTGAAAGGTTTTGTAGTGGGGTGATAACAGTAGTGGTGATCTATACATAACGCCTACATAAACAGCTCCAATAAGGCACTAAACATGTTGGGACATGATCATGAGGGAAGGAGTCTTTGGTTTATGAATAGCATTCAGACTGAAACATTCATCAAGTCATCAGTGTCAGATTCCCTTAAACAGTAAAACAGATTAATTTGCAGATGTGCTTTCCCTTTTCATAATTCATGTTTGTAATTAATTCAATTAGAGAGCATTGTGTAACACCGTTTAAAATATTACAGAGGGAATCCGAAAGGATATTTTCATACAATAATGTCAATCAAGCGGGCACATTTTTTTTCCTATTGATGTAAAAATAACAGTCAGCATTATTCATCATGATTATTGTGCAAATTAATTTAACCATTTCATGGCATACAGGCAAAAGAATATCATTAAGATTCACTTATATTTCAGTTAATTGAACTGATTTGTACTTTTTGGCCCATCATATAGCATCTGAAGCATGGATCAGAGAGTTGAAAGAGAATGGACTGAGTTTATATCCCGTCCCGCTGTAGAACTTATTCTGAAACTCCACCCTGCAAAAGAGACGATGTAAGGATTAAAACAGAACAAAGCCGCGCAACACATGGCTCCGATTTCACTGATAAATCATCACCAGAACAATCTGTGAAAAATAAATTCAGTGAAACATTTTTCTCTTCCTTCCTCACACTCTTACCAGTGCAGACGGAGCGCATGCAGGAAAGCCGAGAGCCCCTCCATGACCAGGAGGATGGAGACGGTCAACACGGCGAAGGCGGCGAAAATCACAAAAAGCAGAGCCGACCCGACGTAGCCCTCCCACTTCAGCGCCAGACGCATGACCATCTCCCACAGCACCTCTGACAGCTCTGTGGAGACAACACCAGTGACTCACAGTCACAGAGCCACAACTGGTTGGAAAAACAGATGAATACCAGACTGGGCAGGCTTGACTCCAAACAGGAAGCCATGTGTGTTAGTACTAACGTGCATGAGCCAAGCTAAGGGCCCAGAGCCGTAGGTAGGAGGCCGTGTTGGAGATGCAGCCCAAGCAGTACTCGATGGTGTGGATGGCCTGATGCATGAACACATCTGCTGCATCAAACTCCTGCAGGCGACACGGTTCGGATCGACAAATTAGAAGCATGAGTGCACCAAAGAAAACTTAATCTGCTTCATAAATTCAATTACAGTTACCTCCTCGTCAGCAGCCGGTCCGCCCTCCACCTCCCCCTGCCGAGTGTTGACCGAGCCTTCGTCGGCCACCAATGGCCGTCTTTCCTCATCCTGATATCACAAAGAGTCCAAATCTAGCGAACGATGCACTTCACAGTCCAAAAATAGATAAAGCTCGTTGAACCCTTAAGACTTACGATGTGTCGCCGCCGTCTGGATTTGAATGCGACATATTCACACAGGGGTTTCCCCAGCAGGAGGACAGGGACTGAACACAGGGCCAGCACCACCAGGACCTTCTGAACTATAGACTACACAGGGAGAACAAAAACATGTTCAACAGCAGCAACACAGCAGCCAATGCAAGAAATCTGCTCATATTAGTTTATACAAATACCTTGGAAAAGTAGTAAACATGTTCTCTCTAATAAACTGAGCAACAACTGCACCACTGTTTGCTATTATGGATGAGCATATAATTGGATTCATGTGCTTGCAATAAACTTGGAATCTGATCTCTGACAGTAATCTGATTAACAGCACCAAGTTTACAGAAAAAACTTACCTCAAGCACATAAGTGAAACAAGCATGAAGCACATTATAGTTACTCTGTGCATCAAAACAAACAATTTTGTACATTTTCAGCAAAATAATCCAAATTTTTAAATAATTTCATCGCATTACAACCTGAAACTGCAATGATTCTTTTGGATTTTAAGTAATTGAACAAAACAAAGAAATGGACAAAGTGGAATGACAATGATAAACATCCAAGACATTCTATGAAAAAATAAAATTAAATGTTCAAGCGTGGTGAAGACACAGCCTAGATGCACAATGCTACATACATCCGTCTGGGTACATCATTCCTACAACCAGGCAGCGGGATATGAATCCACAGAATTTAATGGTAAAAAATGTTGAAAAACATATATTATTTTTGCTTCATTTTCAAAATGATGCACCTTGTTGTGTTATTCTATCATATAAAACCTCAATACATTGTAGTTTGTGGTTGTAAAGTGACGCAAATAGTTTTTGGAAAGCAGAGTAAATATCAAAACTCCACATGAATATTTTAAAAAACATATGTAATATTGTCACTTTAAAGATCAGAAGCAGAACCTTTATATTGAACAGGAAAACAAATAAATTCAGCATCCTCCTGAGTACTGAGTAAATGAGCGCATGTCTATGATAACATTGGCCTCCATTACATATGTGGCTGTTGTGTTGGAGCACACACCTGACCCGTGTACAGCTGGGGGTTCTCTGGGTTGTCTGTGAACAGGAACATGTCTATGAAGTGGATCAGTATGCTGGGAGCGATTCTGGACTGAGCAGGCGTGTAGGCGATCCATTTAAAGACCACCATGAAGACAAGGTACCCGAAGAGGCACAGCATGAAGAACAGCTCTGGGATCAGCACAAAGAAGATGCTGCTGATCTTGCCAAAGTGCCTGAAGAGAAACACCAAGACGAAAGTGAAAATTAACTCTGCAGGAAACAAAAACCGGGGCAGACGGATGTGAGAGGAGGAGGCAGGTTTTTTAGAACAACAGAGAAATAACCCAGATCACTAACCAGTAGTTAAAGAACGACAAGCAGACTCCAAATGTCATGTGAATGACGCCGATGATGACGGACATCTTCATCTTGTATGAGTTTAGGAAGGTTAGCTTGTTATTAGCCAGGCCCCAGACCTGACAACAATAACAAAAAGGCAAAATAAGATTGGCTTCAAGTCGGTATTTAATTAAAAAGAAATTATTAAGGATCTGACGGCTGTACCGGGTCGATGCCAAAGGGATATGGGCTGGTGAAAACCCCGGTCACATTAGGATCCATGGACAAGAACTGGTTCCCCTGCAGCACCGACGGGCTGAAGCAGATAACATAAGTGTAAGAAATACGGTGGGTTCAGATTCAGATTCAGATTCATTTATATTTGTCCCAAATGGGCAATTGGTGTAACAGCAAGTACAAAAACTAAAACACAAAATATCAAAGATTAAAAAAAAA
>CAEFZY010060342.1:0-40142 GCA_903066815.1 Brachyrhaphis roseni
ATTCCACCAAATATTGATTTCTGAACTCTTCCTGAGTTAAAACATTAGTATTGTTGTTTCTAAATGAATATGAACTTGATTTCTTTGCATTATTTGAGGTCTGAAATACTCCGATGGATACTAAACATCCATCCTAACAGCTTAAACTACCTACACCACACACCTCCTACTGGAATCCGTTGATTTATCGTGCTAGCAGAGATTGTAGATTAAGAGATCCGTTTGAACAAAAATAAGAAAAAAAAAACCATTATCTTGCACAATATTCCCGGCTTAGATAAAACACATACTTCTTGACATGCATTCATTTTTCAATAATTTAAATAGCCACACATTGACCCTTACCCTAATTTAAACATTATCACTAGGTGCCTAACCCTAAACTTAAACAAAACTCAACTAATTTAAGTCCTAAATCCAAACCCTGTACTGTATCCCTAAAACAGCACTTTTTCTCATGGGCCCAGGCTTTGAGCCCAAGTGTGTCATCACAACGTATTTACTGGAAAAATTGGCCTTACAAGGTGAGAAATACCAAAAAAACACACACATGCATATCATCATCTACAAAGTGTCTGCAGGTATTGAGACAAGAAATCTTTGACACTTTTTGTCCTCCAGGTGGCACTGTGGCGTCATGGACAGACTGAACAAAACACTCCACCCTAAAACAACTGGCCCCACCCCCTGACTTTTAGTGACACGTCTTCCTCTTAAAGCTCCAAGTCGTGAGGCTCTTACAGAGACAGACATGGTCAAACGAACAGCGGCCTTTTTCCCTTTTAGGTGCGACACTGAAATTTGAAGGTATCTAGAATTAAAGACTGATTTGTTTTTACAAATTATTCTCTCCCACCGGCATTACAACTTTTTGTTTGTAAAATCAATGTTGGTGTAAACGTGAATATTTTTATATTCAAGGTTTATTAAAAGAATATGCACCAGCGCACTCAGACACTAATGGCTATGTCTTTCACCTTAATGGCTGTGTATTTCCACAGTGAGACAGCTGGGACAAAAAAGGCGACATAACATTAGAACTAAAGGAAAATGTAACTTTTCATGACCAGCACCTATAATATAGACACACTGTCCCATATGATCACATTATATCACTTTAGAATATCATGTTAGTGACATTTTCTAAACATATAAACTAAGGAAAGGAAATTATGCACCTAAAAGCCAATATTCTACCAAGTCTATTATTTCCCCCCCATTCAATCAAACTGTCCCAATCTGGACAGCAGTGAATAAATTCAACCTGCTTCCGCTCCTCCACTCACTTTGATCGGAGTCACTGTAATAGAATAGAATAGAAAATAATTTATTTTAAAAAATTGACTTCCATGACTGGGTCTTTTTGGACCCGTGTTTGAATCAATGTGTTTTAATGTTATTTTTGTCATTTTGATTCAAAATAATGTTTAATATGATACTTTCTGCTGTGTTTTATTTCACACAAGAATTATTTCATGTTTAAAATATTTCCACTTTTCACTTTTTTAAGCATTTTTAGGACAATTTGTAGAATATTTGAAACAATTTGTAGAACATTTTTAAAACAAAGTGACAACAATAGCAATTTTACAACAGCAATGTTGGAACAATGTCAATGTCCATTATGTGTGTGTGTGTGGGGGGGGGAAGTTGGGGGAGGATTGAAAGAGCATGTTTCTTGAAACTAGCTAGCTAACATTACTGGCTGTATTCTATTGTGTTGTGTGTATCATGCATGTGAGTGTGTGTATGTATGCATTTTGTATGTATGCATTTATCCAGCCATCCATCCATTCATTCACCAGTTCATCCATCTATCCATCCATTCATCTTCTTTCGTTATTCGGGGTCAGGCCGCAGGGGTAACAGCCTAAGACAGCCTGAGCAACGTTCAGACTTCCCTCTCCCCTGCCACTTGTCCTCTCCAGGGGAATCTTAAGGCACTTCCAAGCCAGCCGAGAAACATAGTTGCTCCAGCTTGTCCTGGGTCTTAATTAATGTCAATGAAGATATTAATATCTTAATGTTCATTAGTATTAGTTTGAACTTTTCTTGTGAATGCCTCCTTAAAGTTTATCTTTTATCCCTACTTAGCAGGCCTTCTTCTTGCTGTAACACATTTTGCTCTCCCAAGTAAAGAACTGTGAAGAGAAGATTATTTAAAACATGAGCTTATATTGTCTGTCTGTCTTTCCAAGGGCGTAGGTTTGGTCTAAGTTTTGGTGGGGACCTTGACATATGGCAAAAGTTGGTCGGGACTTTTTTTTACCCGTGAATATGAAAAAGTCCCCCCCCCTCCGGCAGCACCGTTCCGACACGGTCTCGGAGGCTCATAATAAATGTCAAACTAAGAAGCTTCCGTTCCGCGCACCGCCTGCTGCTAATCAAAGATCGTAGATCCACGTTCTTTGAGTCAATATGGCAAAAATTGGTCGGGACTTTTTCACATCCCGTGAATATTGGTCGGGACATGTCCCTACCGTCCCTACCCAAACCTACGCCCATGTGTCTTTCTCTTCCAAAAATATCGCCACATATTGCCACAATTTGTGCATGTCCCTCCCTTTCACTTTTCTGCTGTTGTAAAGCTCATATAACTGGTCACCATGACAACCAGGCCCCATGTTGCAATAAATGCTATAAAGTTTTATAGATGAGCAACAACCCAAACCCCCCGTCTCTCTCTCTCTTTCTCTCTCTCTCTCTGTTTGTATATATATATATATATATATATATATATATATATATATGATTTACCAATAGTAAATCAAAAATTCAAGCATTTTGCTTACAAGCAAAAATGCTGTTGATATTTATATTTATAAAATTACTTTTCTTTTTTTTACTTGCCAAATTAGTGTAGAGTCAAGGACATAATTTTTATTCTCTGTCAAATCACACTCACACATTGACTTGGTCTCTGTCATGCTAACTGTGCTGTTTTGCAGGAGCATCAGTAATACGTTTTGTTAAACATGCGTAGAGATTTTTCCTTATGCTGTCATGAAGATTTAAGAAGTACAATGGCAAGAAAAGTGCACTGTCAGGCTTATTTTCTCCTGTTGCCATGGTGAATTGTGTATCTGCCTTCAGTTGATGAGAGCTTCTTCTGTACGCACACTCACTCTTAACTCAGGATTGATTTGACTAAGTGCTGAATTACCTAGTTAATGTCTTCTGTTTGAAAGTTAAAACACTGAGCATCACATTGCAATTACTCTGAATAGGTTTATTAACTTTGCTTTCTGAAACAATGTCTTGAGATTCACCTGAGAGCAGTTGTTGAATGTAGAAGACATTTTCAGAAAAGAATGATAAAGAAATTCTTAAAATTTTCTTTGCAGCTATAAGTTTTATAGAGAATGAATATTCAGCATTCATTAGCATAGTAAATTTTGACATAGTAAAATTAAAATGTTATTTTAAAAATACTGAGAATTGTATGGAAGCAACTGATACACATCCAAAAGGATTTGCTATGTGTTTATAGGGAATGAACAGTTGTTACTATGATGTGCACGAATGACTGCACGTTTTATGTAGGTTGATGTAACAGTTATGTGATCAGATAAAATAGCCAAAACAACTGAAAATACAAAGTAAAAGTAAATACCTAGTGGAAAGCAGTGCTCTTTAAATGGACAGATGCATCCAGCAGATGGCGCCCTGGCATCACTGAAAGATGCCGGCAGTGACGCCTTGAACAAACAATACGTCACTGTTGTTTGTTGTTTTGTCACTTTTAACACATTATTCAAAACTTTCATATGAAACTTCAAATTTTGAATGTTGTTCGTATTTTTTATGTAAAGTATCTAAGCTGTATATTTTTCAGAAAAATATAATAGATATCTAAGTTTAAAATTGTTGTCATCATACTGTATGTATTGTTACCTTTTACAAAAAAAAGTGAAATCAACTGATTTCATGAAAAGTCACTGAACATTGACATGTGTATGGTTCTTTGTGAGTTGCTTTCACCATCAGACTCAGAGGTTTACTTCACTTCATTCTCCCAGGCTGCATTGTGTTCCCACCTGCAGTTCTTTTACGGTTCTTTATATCACAGTCTGTTTTATTGGCACCATCAGACATTAAAGCCTGCTGAACACACGCTTGCTGCCCATCAGCAGTCTACATCTCCATAAAAGGCGACTCCCCATGAAAATTGAGTGACCATACCATCCCAGTGAGGGAGAGCCAAAGCAGATAGAGAAGCCATAACAGTCACAATTTTATTCTGAGCTCCATAAAACTGGGTACACCACCATATCCCACCCAATCTCATTTGACCTTGAGACTAAGCCAAAATGCAGCTTCCTTTCTTTGCTTTTATTCTGTCGCCATTAATACATGATACTCCAGTCTTTCTTCTAAACAGAAAAGACTTGTTTATGTAGATGCTGTAAAAAAGATACTATTAGATATAATCTTGTGACTATACACAAGAAAAATAACTTCTTGTTTGAATCATTTGGGTCAGCTGAGACTGAGAAAAACACCACCTTGTTCATTGCAGGAATACATATTTTAGCAAGTTGTGACTAGATCAGTTGGAGGACTCAAACAGAGCAGAGAAGCAGGCAGACTGGGTGCACAATATAAAAAAATGAACAAAAAGTGAAACTTCCAAAACAAAAAGAATCAAAGCTACAAACAAATATCGCAAATAGAGGAGATCCAGGCAAAATCCAGGACCACATGCAAACTGTAAAAGTCTTAGAGGAAACCAGAAAAACCCAATAACGTGATTTCAAACTTAGTACTCAGTATTTACAGATACAGATGTCTGAAATGCATTATTGCTGAATAATAGTATTCTAACTTCTATATAGTATAATATAAAAGTATTTTGTGAGCAACCATTAGACTATAACAGACACAGTGTAAGTTCTGTGCTGGAGCCTCCTTGACCTACTGAAATGCAGTTTGCTATAATGAACACTAGATGGAGAAGAAGGGCAAATCAAGAATTGCTTCCCTAACCCATCATAATTTGGAGTTCACAGCCTAATGATTGGACATACTGTGTGGTGCCTTGTTTTACAGCAGTCTTCAGTTTCACTCAGATTTATGATGGAGTAGTCCATCTGGTTTTTACTTTAATTACATTAAACCTAATGATGGAGCTCTACAGAGGTTGATTTTGAACTGAGGTGATTATTAAACATCCCTTCCACCCTCGCCACGGTTTGTTCGCCCTGCTGCCCTCTGGGAAAAGTTTCAGCAGCTTCAAATGCAGAACCATCAGATTCCATAACAGCTTCATCCCTCATGCCACAAGGATACTAAACTCCCATTAATTTCATATTTTATTTTATATATTTGTATTGATACTTTTATTACTTATTTTATTATTATTTTAGCCTTGCATTAATTTGTACATTTTTAAATGTACAATTGAATGACAATAAACTCTGTCTATGTCTATCTTTGAGTTTTTGTCTTATACTGTTAAATCCATTGTGACAGATAAATAAATCAAAGTGGGCTCTGACGTTCTATCAGTTTATGACACATGGTGTTTCATTGTGTTTTCTAATAAACCCTTTGAAACTACTTCCTTTGCTTGGCTGCGTGTTGGGTTCTGGATCTATCATAAATGTTAGTTTCTCTAGGTACTGCTGGGGCATTCGTCCTTTAATCCTTGAAATGTTCTTGATGTGATAGAGGTCAACTTTGTAGTGTTTTATCTCTGAAGGTTCAGGTCTGGGTCCATTACTACACCCAGGTTTCAGGCTTGATTAGTAGTTTCTGTCAGAACCGAAGCCGTGTGTCTCTTGATAACTCACATTTAGGACCGAAGATAATCTCAGTTTTGTTTCTGTTTACCTGAAGAAAGTTATTCCACATCCACACTGGTTTGTTATAAGAATTTGTTCAGTGTATACGCTCATGGTCACCGAGTAGCATGGCAATGTAGAGCTCTATATCATCTGAATACTTATGCTAAACTTGTTAGTAGCTATATTTTGTGTTATGTAAATACTAAGATTGGTTCCAGGAATTAACCTTGGGGTACCCTGTATCTGTTTGCTCTGGTGAGAAATGACCTTGACACAAAGTCCCTGTTCTTTAGGATAAGACTGTAAACTAGTAAAGTATTGTAGCTTGAGTCAGCTCTCCAGCCGCAACATTGTCAAATGCTGCATTGAGGCTCCACAGTACCAGCACTATTGCAATGATTCAAACTATATAGAGAAGTAAACTGTTGCCACAGTTTCCATTAGCTAATTTACAGTATGGTGCAACACACTTGAGCTTAATTCACATGTATTTCATGTCTCAACAACTGACAAAATAAAATAAAAAAATAAAAAATTAAAAAGTGGAAAGAGGCCCTCAAGTGCATGAGTCTACATAGTCTTCATCAACTTACTCCTCTGAATAATTGTCCTTTTGCTGTAATATCTGCAGATATATTTTAGCTTTTCACACAGCTGCTTTCCACAATTACATACAGGAAGTGCTGGATATGATGCTGTCTGAACACCATATCAGTTCATCATAAATCATGATGCAGAACAGTAAAATAAACCACAATGTCCTGTGCAATAGACTTGTGCACTAATATGAACAACTGAAATGGTCACAGTGATGTAACACACATTCTCAGGTGTGTTTTTCCAATTCAGTGTCTCCGGAGCAGGGGCCAAACACCCAGCTGCACACAAACCCAGCCTGGAGAATATTTGTTGTGTTTCATGGCTTTGCAGGTTTAGGTATCAAACCATAAATTTGGTTGTGGAATTTAGTCATTCAGTCCTCTTTCAGAAACTGTTACATCTGAAAAACACTCAATTTGGTGTTTTGTTGTGTCCTGTTGGATGTTGTTATATTATGAACTGTGAGTGACAGGTTACTGTCCCTTTAAGAGTTACAGTTGTGTTCTACAGCAGCTGTGATAAATGTGGCATTGATGGAAGCTTAGTCAAGGTTATTTCAATAAAGCTACACAGTATGGTTTCTGAATCCTACACAAACACTTCACTAATCTTTTGAGGTTTGGACTTGCAGTGCAGTCTGCTGGGTTATTTTGTCTTTTAAAACTATGCCCTCAGTTCATTTGTTCATTCAAATTTGTTCACATATTAATTCAAGTTCATGAACAAATTCAAATTTTATTTTGTTCATTCAGCTCCTGAAGATTTCATTTATTTGACACCTGCAATGTTTTCTTTCAGTTTTACTTTTTTTTATTATATTTTACAGGATCTGGTTTGTACTCTGGTCATACATAAGAGGCTGAAAGAGAAGAAGAAATTGTCCCCCCTCAAAGAAGAGGTGACTTTTCTGGTCACAGGCTGTTAAGATTAAGTTTCAGAAAGCCTCCTACAAAGATAATGTTTTATTCTGAAATCATCAGAATAAAAGCTTTCATTTTATTTAATGCTTATTTTAAGCTCCCTAGCATGAGAGGCTATGAGCCATTTGTGCAGATGAATGAATGTTGTTCTGAAATAATAAATCCTAAAGAGTTTTTTTTTTCTATTTTAATACAAGCGATGCAAAACTTTAAATTGAATAAGACAATGTGAGTGGAATTTGGAGGCCCTCTTCCTATGATCACTTGATTTTTGTCAAGGAATAGCAGACCTCTTTTGAATTATCTTATAAATCTCTGAGACATTACCCTTCATCTCTGATACCTAGTCTAAAATGGTATTTAAAACGTTTTCCTTTTTGTGTATTAGGAAAGGAGTCATTTGCTTGGCAAAACTAGTTGGAGGTATCACAAAAAAAATGTTCTGATGAAATTTGTTTTTCTGCTGGAGATTTCAAATGATGTGAAGGTGTCATCTATGAATAGATTATTTAAAAGACCAAGACACAATTATGCCACACTGGAAATTCTGCATCAATTTGGGAGGGACAAAAGACATTACTGTGTGGTATATTAACCTATTTTTATATTTATTCACAAATACAAATCCAATTACATCTTCTTGTTTTCATCACAAGTGGTATCATTTTTTTTATTATTTTGAAAAGTTCCCATCGTTTTTTAAAAACATTTTAAAATGCTTTATGTAGGAATGTAGTGCGCTCATGCCAGTGTGCATCTGGTGAATCAGAATGCTCCTTTCCTAAGGCCTTTTGCACCTCTCAAGTCCTTGTAGAGCAGACAGAGGCCAGACTGCTAAATGTTTACAAGCTGTCTGTCAAAAAAGGCAGACCACAAAGCAGACAGAGGAGGAGAGGGATGGGTGGAGAAAGAGGTAGTAAAACCTGGAGGAGAAATGTGTGTGTGTGCATGTCTGTGGGGTGTGTGGGTGTGTGTGTGTGGGGGTGTGTGTGGGGGTGTGTGTGCGTGTGTGTGTGTGTATGCGTGTTAGTAAGAGAGGTCTTTTGGACATGAACTTGAGACAGAAAACGAGACCCTGTCCTGCATTCCTTCTCCTAAACGTAAACTGTGCTGTGGGGAGATGTGGATGTGTGTAACTGAGTGTGTTTTTAAGTGCACTCCTGCTATCACACCAAATGTCATAGAATAGAATAGAAAATATTTTTTGCTCTTAGAACAAAAAGTTGCTTAACCAAAAATATATTAGATTTTTTCTAAATGTCTTGGTTTTTAATTCATTACTTATACTTTATTTTGTAAAGTTTCACATCTTTCCATGGTTTTGAAGTAGTAAAGGCTGATAAGAAAGAACATTGTTCTGTTTCAGATATTTTAAAAATGTGACCAGTAAATCACAAAAGGATTTTTTACAGGTGGCCCAAAATTATTAGTCATAAATGATTTATCTTTATTTTCATTCCTGCCCAGTATTTGAAGAAATTATCTTTCATTATACTTTTTTCTTTAATTAAATATGAAAATGTTCCTGAATCGATTTGCAGAATTTGAATTCTTTGTAGTGCCTGATAACATTCATACGTTTTTTGTTAACACTGGCATGAATATGAATTGTCAAAATGATGCAGTAGAAGGTGATTGAAATACAAACTTGCCAATGAAAAATGTACTTCAGTTAGAAACCCCTGCATGCTGTGATCCTTTACTGAATCATGCTTTGTTCTCCTTTGTGCTCCAGCATTTTGTTATTTCAATGGAGAGAGAGATTTTAGGCACAGATTTTTGTATGGTCAATTTAGAAAACATAAATGCAACACTTAAGAAAAGTATTTTTTTAATAGCAGTTGTAGAATCAGTCAGTTAAGCCCATCTCATAATTACATAAAGATTTTAATTTAATTTTAAGTAGACTTAATTTACAATAGTAGGCTAAATTACAGCCCATGTTCAGAAAACATTATAAATGCTACTACATGTGGTTGTGGTAACTATGACAAAAGAGGAGTTGGCTAAAATATAAGATGAAAAAACCCGACTTGACACAGTTTGATTCAGTCTACATGAAAACATAAAACTGAGCTGCTCTCGTGAGTGTGATGTGGTGGGACCTCAGCAGCCTCCTCCTCCTCCACCTCCTCCTCGTCCTCCTCCAGTTATTTAGAGCAAAGGGGACAGGGAGCTTTATGAGAGGCTGGGCTTCCGTGAGGAATAGGAGCTTTAAAAGAGGACAGAGACGGAGCAGTAAACAGAGTCAACACGCAAGCTGAACACACCACCGTTTGTCAAGTTCATTGTTAATGTAAAGCACACACACACACACATACCCACGCGCGCACACCCCGACATACGCACACACAAAAGCACGCATGCATCTACACACACATACAGAGAGACAGAGAGAGAGATTTGAAGTTACTTCTTAACTTCAAATTTGAACCTTCCTCAGCTTAAACTGCAGCTTTAGTCTAAGTTCCCTTCATGGATGTTTCTGTTCTGGTTATACCTGAAGCTCCCAGCGTTGCTTTCCAAATGAATTTGGAAACTTTCGTTTTACTATAATCATAGTATTCAGAAAGCTGTTGGAAGCTTTGTGTCACTGTCAATTATTGGGATTTTTTAGACCAAAACAGCAAGAACTTTTTTTTTCCAATCAACCTGAAAGAAATATTCCCAGTTTTACTTCTTAGGATTCGGATTAGACATCAAAACACAGAAAAGACATACAAGCCATGCCTTTATCGGGATATAATTATTTTATTTTAAATAAAAAAATACTTTTCACATTACTAATAAAAACTAATTTACGTTTTTTTAATTTTTTATACTGGATAAGACATTTTCATTAAACTAGACCAGTCTAGTCATAAATAGTTTTGGTAACTAATCGTTCCTCCTGTGCGTAATATTGCAAAGGAAGCGGCTGTCTGGAAATTAGTCATGTGGAGCTATTTAGTTTACAACTGTGATGCAAAAACTAAAGCACGAAACGTTTCCATGAAATTAATTAAACACACACGCATACACACCCCCGCACGCGCACACACAGTTACATCTATATTGTATATGTACACACACACACACCCACACACACACACCTACACACACACATATATATATATATATATATATATATATATATATAACACGGTACCGCTCAAATAAATATTTCATCAGTATTGAGTCACAATAATACTTTGTGGTAGATTTGTGTCTGTTTGTTTGTGTTCTTGGTTTACTGTTTACTGTTCTAATATTATATTTTAGAATTAGGAAACTGACAAAAATTGAAACCATGAAACAATAAAAAGCAATAGCAATTGTTTTCCAAAGCAGATATAAATTTAAAATGCACTGATACACGCCACTCCAAATCAGGAAGAAAAAACATCATATTGATGATGATAATGTAGCTAATGCAATCACAGTGTCTAAAACTGCACGATGTCTGCTGCTGTAAAGAAAAAAGTTTTGTTAATTAAAAAGACCTAATTGAAATGCGTCAGACGAAAGAGTGGACGCTTTTTAGTAATACAGTAAAATGACTGATTTTGCCAATAAGTAGAGACATTTTGACATCTTGAAAGCAGCAGTTGAAAAACAAGGATTTCTCTTTACTTACCAAAAACAATCTCTCTATTTCGGAAGGAGGAGAACACAGCACAGTTCATGCTAAAGTAGGGTCAGCAAGCTATAGCGGTGAGTCAGGAGTCAGGCCATCACAACCACAAAGTGTCATTTATAGGCAAAGTAAAAAAAATAAGAAAAGGTGTTGTTCATTATGTTTTCTGCTTTTTACGTTCCCTCTTTCTTTGCATTTTCTGTTATAAATCAATACAATAACCATCCTCTTACTATGAGAGAATCCAACTGATCCTCTTATAATAATCTGCTGTAGCACCACCTGGTAATTTCTTAGTGTCTGAGCCAAGTAATGGAGTGTAAGTAATGGATTGTCCATGTATCCAGGAATGCACAGTGGGATTTTTCAGGGCCAAACCTGATACAAACCTAAAGAGTTAGAGTTGTGGTACAAATTGTGTGGTCTAACAACATTTTTGACAGCTGTTATATTGTAATGCCTTTAAACTGTCTTGAGTAAAACATAAACTTACACTTGTAGGAAACTGAGACTTTCAGCTACCATTTACTGGTTTTACACAACCACTGTGGGCTGTTCTGCTGAAAGACTTTTTGGGACTAAAGGGAAATCTGTGCATCAGAGCAACAATGTTGCTCATAACTGGAGTAAAAAATTTAACTTCCATCTACGTATGTGCTGGCTAGATTTTAGCTATTAGGCAAATATTTATGCTTCAAACTCTCATTTACCACATGAGTGGCAGACTGGTCACGCCTTAGAAAACCTAAATCCCAATCTAGTAAGCCAATATGTGAAGTCTCTAAGCTACTGCTATTAGACCACATTTCTTTTGTGATATAAATATTAATCTTATGAACTCAAATTTAGGTTGGAGACTTAGCTTTCATGATTTTCTTCCAGGGTGTACACTGCCTCTTGCCCAATGAGCGCTGGAAATAGGCGCCACTCGCCCATGACCCTGTACAGACAAGAGGATATAGACAATGGATGGTTGGATTTTCTTCTTTTGCAGCCATTGTGTTTAGCACTACTGTGCGCAACATATAAAATGTTATGACTTTTCAGCAACTTTCGTGGGAATTCTTAGCTGCCTTGTGTTTACTTTTTCATTCTTTGTTGTACATATTTATTTTCAATGTTGGACATGGAAATACAATATAACCCAAGACGCAATTGTGAAATGAGTTTCAAAATTATGGAATGTGACCTTTATATGTTTGGAACATAAATGTGGGGCCAAGATACCGTAATTAGTCAGACATAGTTGCTACAACCGATAGAACCTAGAAATTAGAACCCTAACCTTACCATTAAAAAAACCTTACCCTGTGACATTAAATACACATCTCCACCCATAAACATAATTTTTGTACATCAAGTAAACTTTCTTAAGGCACTTTTAAAAGAGACGCACCCTTCCCTAACTTTGTAAACAGATTGAGCTTTTCTTGAGTTGAGTAATACCTGGACCACACATATACAAACTTTCATTAACTCTGCAAACCCTGAACTCATGCTTCACACAGCAGATGGACTTGCTTGCTTATTTTACTTCAGTTTGGTGATTAGATGTCTTTCACTGGATGAATCAAGTATGTTGGGACTGGCCTGGAGTCAAGCCAGAAGTCCCTGTAGACTTCTAATGTTGCCTCTCTGAGGCCCTGCACTGCACACTGTTCCCGCTAAAAGCGCCGGCCCATCCTCTATTAGGCCCAGACCACAAATCACAGCAGTTTATTTTTACTGTGCATTGTACACAGACACACATCTCCCTCATGAGTCACATAATATGCGTGCCCTTTCTTTTTTCACCCAGACACCGAGGGAGAAAAAAAAAAGAAAACAGTGGAGCTGCATCGAGCCTCGTCTGTTCTGTGTCTGTGTATAAATTCGGCTCAGAGACAGCAGTAATGGCTCCTGCCTCAAATAAACAGAGAACAGAGAATGCTCCCATCCTTGTTTCTCCCTGACCTAAATCACGGCTGGACAGACACCCCATTTCCTCACGTTGGATGTTTTTAAGAAGGCCAGCGCGCCGCTACGAGATCCATCTGCGTACAGCTGCATGCTTCAGAATAAAAGGCAGAAAGACAGAGGGAGACGGACCTGGTTTTGATGTATTCCACATGTTGCTTGCTATCCAGACACAACAACTCCTCAGCATTAGGAAGAGGCCACGAATGAAAAACAAGAGACAAGGAGACGTTTCTGCTGGCAAGTAGAGAAGGTTATCGTAGGGGTGACCTCATGGGGCGGAGGTGGAGGGAAAATAAAAAAACATGCTTTTAGGAGAGGAAGAAAAACGGAAAGGTATGCACTGCTTACAATTTCCATCTTTCGAGGTAGAGGACATATTACGATTGGGGAGGTCACAGAAAAGGAAGAAAAATGAGGTCAGTTAGGGTTCATGGTAAGTAGCCATTTGATCGCCAAAGAAACCAAAACGGACCTGTCATATCAGGCTTAACTCACACAAACTGACACCCATAAATGCTTACATGCACATGTTATACTGCTAGCAGCGATCTGACAGTCAGCGAAGAGTGCCCGCCTCCTTGAGGACGTTTATTTTCCTGTTCTGTCAATCTAAACAATCCCTTAAAAGGGTATGCTGATGTTTATGGGCCTTCACAGAACGAATGCTGCCTTTCTGACCTGCACGTTCAACCCACCCACCCCCACACACCCGTACACAGATTGGAGTAGGCACTGATAAGCATGCCAATATACACTCTGCAGGAGAAAAAGAAGCAAGTGCTTGTAATGTAGACAGAGTACAGCAGAGGAAGGGACCGGAGTCAAACTTAATGCCACTGACATAACAAACACTCATCCTGCTCTTTCACACATCCTGTTTGGGATGCAAGGTTTTATTAACACACACAAGTATGTTGACCAGACAGGTTACTCCTGTCAAATTTTGGAGTAACGAGATAAATGAGAAAATGCAGAGGGCTTCTTCTTCTTTAAGGAAAAATACAAAGGCAAAAAGGCTGTATGTGTATGCGTGTGTGTGTGTGTTTGCCTTTTTTAAGGCTTGTTAAACTTGCCTGCTCTGCTTGGGCTCCAAAGCCACTCAGACTAGCTGTGTTTTAGTGTAAACACACACAGTGGTTTTTCCCCTTACATGGCAATGCACTGCCAAACTGTGTTTGTGTGTGTCTTTGTGTGTTGAAGATGGATGATTATGCTCATTATTAACCTGCACAAGTGAGATTTGTGTTTGTGTCTGTGCGCGTGCATGTGCATGTGAACTGCATAGTGCTTTATTTATTGATTCTGACTGTGTGCAACATCACACTGAATACAGGGCCATGCAAAAGTATTCACATCCCTTGAATCTTCACACATTTTCTAACGTTACAACTTTTAAACTTTATAGTGTTTTAAGGCAAAATTATTTCACTGTCCAATAGAATATAGCCCATTATTTTGAACTGAAATGAAAATTATGATGTTTGAATTTTATGTTAAAATTAAAATCTATGTTTTAGAGCCACTGCAGCTGTAGGTCTTATGGGGTACTTGTCTACTAGCATTTCATATCCAGAGAATTTTTTGTCCATTCTTCTTCATCAAGACTTACCACAGATTCTCAATTGGATTTAGGTTTGGATTTTTGATTGGTCCTTTCTAACACATTAATATGTTTTGAACTAAACCGGTCCGGTCTCATGCTTTTAGGTGTCTTACAATATTGCGTTGTACTTAGCTCCATCGTTCCCCCCCCCCATTTTCTCAAATCAGGTCTCTTTTCTAAATCTTGGATCTCTATGAGACAAGCTGCAAAAAAAAAAAAAAAAAAAAAGATTAAAAAATTTAAATAACATACAAATCTTCCCAATAAATGTGACAAGCTTCCAATATGGTTTTCTCAAAAACAACATCCCCACAGCATGATGCTGCCACCACCATGCATCACTGTCACACATTTACATGTCACATCACACTGATGAGCTGTGGGTAATTTTAACCACACATATCATAGTGCATGAAGGCCAAAAACTTTAATTCTATTTTCATTTTATCAGAATACCTTCTTCTTCATGTCTACTGTGTCCCATGCACATCTTTTGGACATTTTTAAACAAGAGTTATAACTTTCTTTTAACAATGTATTTGTTCTAGCTATCTTTCCACAAAGACCAGATTTGTGGAACACCTGACTCATAGTTATCCTCTCTACAGTTTATCATAAATTACCCCTGGATGTCAGCAGCTCCTCCAGAGTTACCACATGTCTCTCTCATTGTTGGTCTGTCTGTGAAGCAGCAGATTTGGAGTCGTGTCATACTCTTTCCATGTTCAATGAACAACTGAACAATGCTCTCTGAGATGTCCAAAACTTGGGACATTGTCTCATAACCTTCAGACTTTACAACTACTTTATCATGTAATTTTCTAAAGTGTGTTCCTCCATCCTTCTGGTTCTTTGCTCTGAAATGTTCTCAAAAAAATCCTTCATAGAACAAATGCATGTGTGTATTGAGCTTAATTTACATAGACGTGCTCTTCAGTTGGGGGTCTTAAAGCAAAACGATCTGCACACCATACTTTTAAAAGATTAATAAAATCCATGAATTATTTTCCTTCCACTTTGGAACTAAGCACTGCTTTGTTGTCGGTTTATGACATGAAAAACATAATAAAAAATCTTCCGTGACATAATCTAAAAACGTATGAGGAGCGTAAATACTATTGCAAGGTGCTGCAGCTGTCAACTTTTAAACAAACACAGCAGTTAGCTCTTTGTGTTTAAAGCTTATCATACGTAAAACATTAATCTTGCTTGAAGAGGAGAGAGGAATGGAGTGGAATGATTTAGAACTGCAAAGTTATCTTGTCATCTTTGCTCAAATAATTTTTTACTGCTTGAAAACAAGAGCAGGATTCTTTTTGATTGCTCAGACACTTTCCTGTTAGTTTAACAGATCTATCTTTGGATGCATATGACAAAAGCAAAAGTTAAAGTGCTTTAATAGCCTTAAGATGGTGCAGTTTCCTATCTGAAGATAATAGTCACTACTGTAACTTCAGGAAGTCCTGAATCAGTAGTGTGAATGGTTAAAGGGAGTGTTTTGGGAGTCCCTGTGATGAAGCCCAGTCCATCAGTTCCACACACACATACACACATGTAAATCCTCGCACTTAAGTTGGCCAACTTTAAAAGCTCTCAGGGTACAAAGTGTTGCGATTATGAGCGGCTGGCCATGAAAAATTCACAGGTTTATCACTTCCCTTTTCCCATCTTTTTCTCCCTCTCCTCTGAGTATTTCTGTCCTTTCCTTTACGGTAGTTACTCTTCGTACGGGTTCCCATCCCCCTGCTCTGTCCATCTCCATTCGTTCCTACCTTCATCTCAGCTATACTTTTCCAATTTTCTTTCAGTGTGTCCCACTGAGCCCAGGGGAGAACTGGGAGAGAATGGAGCTGTGATTAAGTTGATACATTTCAGATAATAAAGCGGAATGGCTATCATTCTCTTCTCTTTCTTACACTCAGGACCGACTCAAGCCCCAACCCCATCCCACATGGCCTTTTTCTCTCTGCTGTGGGCAGTTTGGACACTGATAGACGAACCGTATGTGAGGACAATGGATAGAGACAGAGCAAGGAAGAGAGAGAATAACTGAGATATGGACAGTTTCGTTTTCTTCTCTGTGCCTGATATGTATTTAAACAGGACAGTTTCACTTGGTGACGGCACACATTGTAAAGGCAGGAGCAGATATGTTCAAGTTCTGCTATCGCTAAGACGCTCCGTTCTATTGGCTTTTTGGTTCTTTGCCCTCAGTGCTTTTTTCGTTTGGCCTACTTAACATTTTCTCTTTTCATACACAACTTGCTCATCTATACTTTGCTTGTTAAATGTCCTGAAAACAAGCTGTTCAACTTTGTTCAAATTTATTGCATCATTTAAATGTTTTCTTTTTCCATAACTTTTTTAGACTCATCTGCAAGACTAGCCACCTTCACCATAGGGTTAAGACCAATTTCAGGTCTCCAGGATGTCTGTATAAATAAATAAATCACACAGAATTTGGAAATCTTGAATGTGGTTAGTAATCAATGACCCTGCAACTTCCTGAGTACTTGGCAATGCCTTTTTTTTTTTTTTTGGCTGCTTTTCCTACTACAATGATAATGCTTCTTCGCAATCTGCAGATTTTCCATACATACGCCGGAGGTTTTTAAATTGTAAGCCTTTAAGTGCTATGAAAAAAACAATTGTTTAAATGCAGGTTAATACATGTCAAAATACTTTTTTATTCTGCCGACTTACAGCTCATTAAGATTTTTACATAGACATTTACCACCTTTTTTTCTCTTAATTGGTGTCTGAGACCAGTAAATAACTTGAGTTAAAGAAATATTGTCATGAAGTGTTTTATAAGTGTCTCATTGCAATGTGCTAAGACTTAAGCTCCTATTCTGTGATGCCATTACAGTGGGTAACTTGTTTGAGGTGTTTGATGTTGATTCAGGGTCAGTCTCGCACAGTCAAACATCATTTCACCGTACATAGATAAGCTCTGTCGTCTGTCCCAGAGGTGACATCAGGGGCGTCAGAAGCATGTGTAGTGCTGGGGGGATACATTAGCTAGGGTAGAAGTGGCGAATGCATGCGGCTCTTCTCTCTCCTGTGCAGCTCACAGCAACTTGACTGATTTAAGATTCTCATTTCAACTGCATTTTGTGGGAGTATTTTATTTAGAAAAAATATTTTATATTCTTTATATAGAGAAAAGTTGGATCTCAATGTTCATTTCCCTTCATTGTTTGTCTTTTAGATTCAATGTGCCATCATGTTGCTTTGTATTTTACTTTTGTTTGCTTTTTTACTGAAGAAAACAGCGTAGTATTGGTAGTGTAATTACGACAATAAACTCAATAACAGAACTGTTATTGAGTTCTGTTGGTTAACTCAATAACAGGTTTCAGATGCTTCCAGAACAATGAAAACTTACGAGCCTTTATCTGAAAACAAAAGAACTCTAAAGGTCCAGGATTGCAAAAAATATAAATCGAAAATTGTGCCCAGTCACTCCTTCTGACATTTATGGTAATTTCAGTCAGAAGTCTTAATAATCTCTTTTATGTTCACTCTCACTGATTCTTAATATTAATGTGCTCATCTTACTGTCCATATGGGTAAAGAGTCATAAATATTGAGCTGATAGGACTTTAACAGCACAAGAGCTGGCCTTGACGCTGTCCCATAAAGGCACACAGACACACACTAAAGAGTCCAGTAAAAACAGTCCAGGGGGAAACGGACAGTCGAGTGCTCTTCTGCCAACGGAACACTTTGTTCCTCCAGAACGTAAACATACTGATTTATCTCAACAGCTCTCTTCAAACACCGCTGCCTCTCTTCCTCCCCTTCTCTGCTGCTCTCCTCTTCAACCTCTCTTTCTCTTCAGCTCGGTGCCCTGCTGCACTCCGCTGCCCTCCTCTCATTGGGAGCTTGTGATGTCTGTGTCAACGCTCGCTGACCTCACCTCTTACTTGTTTTCTCTCTCTTTCTGTCTCTGCATCACATGAAAAAAAAATAAAAAAAATCTAAAATGAAGAGCTTTCCCTCTCAAACAATCCACCATACATGAACCGGCAGGAGAAAGGAGGCGCAGTTTTGGTGTAAAATGACAAACCAAGCCCTTCAAACTCAGACAGACCACTCTCTTTACCAGATATTTTCCGTTGCTGCCCTTTCATTTTCCTCCACTATTGCCTTTTACAGTTGCATTAAATACATGCCACCTTACCCTCTTTTTCCCCTCCATTTTTTTCTAAGGACAGAAGCTTGATGGCTTCGGCTGATTTGGACATAGCCGTCAGACTGACAGTTGACATTCTCTTTTTTAAAAAAAAACCTGTCCTGTCCCTTTATTTTCCTCGCTCTCCTCAGACTGCCAGACTATTGTCAGACGTATATAGTTCGGGGGGGCAGGGACGAAGGGTTGTGGACAGATAGCTGCTTTCAAAGTCTTTTTGATTGTGTGATTTCAGGGGTAAGTTAAGGAAATGCTTAAATACTGAATATTTTTCAGACAGACTAAAAGAGGCAAAGGTAACCGATAGAAGCACTAATATTTAGAGATTATTTGCTTTGTTTGATGCTTTAATAGTTATTTTTAACTCTGCTGGGAGCTGTGAAAAAAGAAAGAAACAAAAGTAAAGGAATGACAGCTCAGCTAGAGCTCTAAACCTGTTTAGAAGACTAATCTTTTCATAGACCTGCTGCTTGTCCTGTGTACAACTTTTGCATCACTTCTAACTTCTCTGCTTGTTTTTCTCTCTTTTTTCCCCTCAACATTAAATAGTTTCCACCACTAATGACGCCATTATTGAAATTGAGTCTGTCCATGTGGAAAAACAATACAAGCTAGGAAAAAAGCTAACTTAATGCTTTGTATTTTGTATGCATGTCAGATTGTAGATTACAACTGGTTGCTGCTTGGTTTGTGTGCTGAGTGTGAAAAAAGAGGCTCGAGAACTCTAATAGAGCGAGAGAGAATCTAAGTGAAAAGGGAACATTTTGAGAAAATTAGGCCTAAATATCTAAATCTGTTACATGCAGAACAAAGGCTTCGGTTTTATCTTTTGAAATGGCAATATTTGCACCAAAAAACTTCCAAAAAATACCATCTGAGCAGCGACGGGAAGTGGTGTCTAGGACTGAAACGATTCCTCGAATGATTCAAGTACCTCAATTATTAAAATTCCTCGAGGAAAATTTACCTGCCTCAAAGCTTCATTAATTTATTTTTATTATTTAGCGCACCATGTTCCAGCCGGAACATTATTTGTGTTGTGCGGAGCTCTGCATTTTAGTTAATGAAGAGTAATTAAAATCCTTTAAATTTGATATTGGCAGCTCAAAGTATTATGAAAGGTGGAGATCTGGACAGATTTTTTTATGGGACTATAAGACTAATTTCATCTAGATTTATTTTCTTAAACACAGAAATAAAAAAAATGAATCAATATAAACTCCTGTTGATATTATTGATGAATGTTACAGCGATTGAAAATAGTAGCTGACACCAGGAAGAAGCTATACTGTATCTTTTAGAGTAATGTCATAATAAAAACAAACAGGACAAATTTCACTTTAAAATCTAATTTAAATTAAGCCCTGACTATTCAGAAAAGACCCCTCTAAATGTTATATCTACATTTACATTCTGCAGAAATTAGATTTGTTTTGAATAAAGGAAAAGCACTTAAAAAAATAAAAGGTTTTAGTTGCTAGAACACAGTTGTCATATTCTATATCAGATAAATGAGTCTTGCAGAAAAGAACGGCTCAGTGAGGAATTTTTTGAACTCTACTGTTGATGATTATTTTTTCTGCTCTGTTCAAGTATGTGAGGAGAACAACAAACAAGTCACCAGGTGATCTCACTGCATATAGCAAGGAAACCAAACATAAGCCAAACATAAGCTTAAATTTATAGATGTAAATAAATAAATTCATGAACCCATCTATGAACTGCAAAAATTGTAACGATTTGCCAAGTTGCGACTTAAACATGCTCAATTCTGGGGTCACGCCATTCCCAGTTCCTAAAGTCCAACTCCTGACGAAAATCAGATGGAGCAATGGTTTAAACTACAGACACTTTAGGAGCAATAAACTGCTGTTTAAGTAAAGCTATTGTACACTACCAAATTTGACATGAGGACTGAGCAGATCTCTTTAAATTGAGATAAAGAAAAAAAAAAAAAAACAACTACTAAACTGACATTTTGACCTACACAGGTGCAAAAAATCTAAATGATCGTCTGACATCGTTCAAATGTCGGATGACGTTGTTTTGCTTTCTTAGTGAAGTAAAATTGATGTGCACTATTGTGCATTGGATGCCATTATGCTATTGCACATAAAGAAATGTGAAAATACTTTAATTTTTAACTCGTTTTATAAAACGAATTAAAGGTTATGTCTGATTTTTAAACCAGCAGAGGAAACAAAATGTTTGTCCTCCTTTTATTGAGTGGCATTGTGCCTTGACTGACAGGTACATAAAGTACCATTTATGGTGTCAATGATTTTTTGAAGCAACACAATAATTTTTTTTATAAATAATGTTTGCAAAGAATTGATTTGCATTATAGCTAAGAAAAGTCTGAAAGTGTTATCACCTTCTGTAGAAGCAACAAGGGAAAGAATGTGTAGCCCTATTTTTATTGAGCAGACTCAATAATAATTGATTGCACTGATAATAGATAATTTATTATTATTATTATTATTAACTAACCGGCCCCACTAGGGACAAGGGTGTAACAAAATGGATGGATGGATTATTATTATTATTCTTATTATTACTACTACTACAGCCAAAAGAGTCAGGACCTTTTATGATCAAGGTCAAAGTGCATTTTCTTTTAAAGTTATTTTTTCCAATTTTTTTGTCACTTTTTTTCATTTGGTTGAAACTAATCATTGATGATGATTTAACAGAGAGTAACTAAATGTACAAGACAAATTGGTAGAAAAATATAATTTGAAAAATAAAATAGTTTAAAGGAAGGAAGCCACTCCTCAGTCCCTTATTTTTTTATTACAGAAACATCTCTCAACCCCTCAATCCTGCTTTCCTTTCTCTGCCACTCATCCGTCTTTGTGATGTGTTTAAGCCAATCCCATAATAAAGGATGCGGTCATACATATTCATGATAGAAATCTAGTAATTAGTAAACCCCCCTCATGCACATACATACACACGAATGCTCAAAGAAAGGCTTCATGCATATGTATGTTCTTAGCAAACAAAGGCAGCTTGCAGCGCGGGGCATTCTCTATTAACACACATCCACATATGATGGCACAGATAGCAGACCTGCCACTCACTCACACATGCACATGAGCAAACCCATCCATCTGCATGTGCGCACACATTAAGAAGTGGTAGGGCTGGGATGGGAGGGCTTTTCCTCAGAATGAATAGAGAAGCTATAATTTTCCCTAGTTTGGGAAAAAAAAAAAAACCTGCTCAGATCAGTGCTGACTCCTAACTCCTCACCTACTCACTGCCTGACACACAACATGAACACACACTGACAGCACTGCATCACTGTTGCATCATATCTAACAAAAGACTGGGAGGCATGTTAAGAATCCATCCCTGGTGGGATGCTGCTTCTTTAACTCCCATCACTGGCAAACACAATAACTCCCTCCCTGAATGTTATCTCTCACCGAACAAAAATCGTCTGAATGCTAGGGAGAATTGGAACAATAAGTGCAAAAGGGTTGCATCATGTGAAGTGTGTCTTCTGCTTTGAACCTGAAGGGTTGGTGGATTTGTGGAAAGGAGGTTTTATGCCATCTGACATCCCGAGCCTTCCAGTAGATAAGTTTTGTTCGGTGTTTTGCTGATTTGGATGATAGAGAAGTGAGTTAGGGAGGAGAATACAGAAATATGTTTTTGTCGGTACTGAAGAGAAACCAGCGTTTGAATTATGCATTCTGAAATTTCATCATGAGCTCCAAAAAAAAATTCAGTAAGACTCAAGATTTCCAGCACTCTTCACTGAAAACGATTTAACTCTTCCACCTTATGTTTTGCTAATAAAGCTTCATTAAGCCACAGCTCATTGTAATCACAGATTCATAAGTGAACAAGTTAGTTTGTTTTGGTCAGTCAGGGATTTTCAAAACCTTTAATCCTGATATATCCAGTGCTTTTTATCAAAGCCGTCCTTCTATAGAAATGTTCCTTCTCCAGAGGCAGCAGCAAATTTCAGTGCTGTCAGTTTTGTAGATGGCAAAATGGTGCTACAAAAGTTTCCAGAGAGATGAAACTTGGCCACAAACACATATCTAATCTGGTTCTGGAATAAAAGCAAACAAGCAAACAAAACCCTGACCTTAAAAATGTGTGAACTGTGCTTAAAAGCCAAGTCTGTGCTAGAAAACAGAACCATTGAAATTAACTCTACCAAGAGTCAAATTCCCTCCCAGATTTATGACAAAAGCTCACAATGTTTGCAAAAAGTTTCCTTACAACATATTAGGAACATTTAACCAAACATTACTGGAGATGTATGCTTATCTGATTTTTTTTTTCTTTTGGTGCATTGTAGGAAAGCCACAATAAAAAATTTAATTGAATTTCCAATAAACCATTAAGAACCCAGAATTAACATGAGATTCATGCCCATGACGAAAGCATGTTAACTTAAGATGAGCCCCTTGCACAGATGTGAATACAATAAGAACAAAAGAAGCATACCTTAAGGTTTCAAAACACCCACCACATGTGTATCATATTGTTCATTATAATGGCTCTATTTTTTTTCCTCAATGCTCTGCTTTGCTGCTCTAAAGTATCTGACGTAGAATCACAAAATTGTAGCTGATATTAAAAAGAGATGATCTGACCTTGAGCTCTGCAGAAAAAAAATAAGTCATGCATAACATTCTGGGTCTCATTATTACTTTCCCCCCACCTTTAATTAATAATTCTTATCACGCTGTTCATAAAGCTCATAGCAGGTTCACCACAGGCCTGGACTCATATGCTTTCTTTTCCGTCTGCAATGTCCCTGCGTAAACTATGAGAGAAACTAATAAATATATCCTGAACGTTACTTGGAGAAACATAATTTTGCAGTCAAAATCACAGATAATTTTTTCTCTGTCATAATCATGATTTAAACTCCTAGTTAGGAAATGTTGTAATTTGAATCCCTATACTCCAATAATTTAAAAAAGCTTAGGGCAATCTGATATAATCCAGACCATAACATTCTAGCAATTAATTTGCTACCAAACACAGAACATGATACGCTAATAATTAATACAATTAATATTTTTTTCACACAGATGTACAGGTACATCTAAAAAAATAATAATTTTTCACTCATTTCAGAGAGTGACACTCCATCCATTACAGAGTGCGAAAATTTCCAAGCCCTTTAGTTTGTTTTTGACTATGGGTCACAAATAATAAAACACCAAACTTCCATGTCTCAGAAAATTTAAATACTGCATAAGAACCACAAAAAAAGAATACTTTAGACAAAAATGTCAGGCTTTTTGAAACTATGTTTATATCTAGGTGCTTTGTTGCATACAGAGGTAGTTGATTAGTGTTTCTGCTGAGGGATAGTGGAACCCCAAGTTACTTTGACAGCCTTCACTGCATCTGAAAAACATTGTTTTTCGCTAAAGTTTTTGCTCCAAGATGAACAAAAATTTGTGTATTTTGTATTAAAATTGGTGTATTTCACAAAACCGCGATGGAAACAATTTTTCCGCATCACATGAGTCATGCCAGTTTGTATTAAAGCAGCAACATTCACTGGCCTCCTTGGACAATGTGCAGCTAGCTCCAGCAGAGGTCTCACAGCATCGCACAGCTCATCAAAAGTTGAGTTTGTCACTCGAAAGTGTTGAATGCAAAGTGCTTCTGTAAAATCGCTGACTACAGTTTCCCAAAACGTCTCAGTAAAAGGCGCTTGTAGCTCCAAGGCCTAAATAAGATAAGGAAGTCCTCTCTGACAGATGATGATGAGAACTAGTGCTGTGGCTGAAATATAAATACATTTCATTAAAGTGTTTACATCCGTCGCTGCCCCGTTTTTAATGAGTTCTTGAGTGAACAAATTATTCAGATGTGATTTTATTTGCATCTTATTGAACGGAAAGACAATTGTGTTTTCTCTACATTAGCAGAATATGCAAAAATTATGCACACATTTGTCTTTGTCGCTTGGATATTTCAGTTCAGTAGTCTTTCCAATGATTGATTAGCATACTGTTTTAGACAGACCATTTAGATGCTCTGGAAACCTCTGAATGTGCTGAATATGGTGTGACACCATCAGTTTAAAGTATTCAACTTTTTCACAATATTCTTATTTTCTGAGACACAGACCTTAGACTTGTTATTGTCTGTAAGAAATATTATTAAAATTACAAGAAATAAAGGGCTGAAAAATGTCAATCTATCTGTAATAAATCTATAGGAGTTTAACTTTTTGAAAAGATTCACCAAAAATATTTGAACTTTTTCACAAAACTCAATATTTTGCAGATGTGCCTGTAGTGACGAAAATAAATATTCAGTTTGACTTTTGGTTAAACATTTTAACTAAGTAAATCTTTAAGGTTTATCAAATTAGTTAAATGTCGAACATCAGATGTTTCACAGCCATTCAGGTCTTGCTGTTGATGGGTCAGAACCGAAATAACTCTAAAGATACAACAGATACAACAGTCACAGCACACACATATGTCAAGGACAAGGATGGATAAAGTAAAACAGATATCTTCCTTTGTTTCATATTTGAATGCAAACGAATCAGATTTGCTGCTTTCACTTTGCAAAGTCTGTCCAAAATGACGGTCACACTCAGCAAGAATTTATAGTTTAATTGTTGATTCAAATATTTATTTCCTTTCTGTCTAAAGATTAGACATGCATGTTCATTCACTTTGAATTGACCTTACTCAGGTTACAAACTGCCTACATCGTCTTTCAATTTGAAGCTTTTCGGAAGAATTTTATTCAGCTGAATCATGACAAAGCTGAAGTTTAAATAATTATAATGGTAATATTAATAACCTCTTTAGAGAAAGAACCAGAACGTAGATTTCATATTAATATAAAAATCTTCACATATGCTGGATTCTAGTTTAAGTTTTTTATCTCGCTGTGACAATGTTCCTAAGAATATATTTTAACTCTTTTGACTCCGTTTTACCATTTGGAGGTTTTATGTTTGACTTTTAGTTATTTTAATTCAACACATTGAAAGGTTTTTAGAAAGAAGGGCATGTTCAGGTTAAGGTCGGTCCTATAGCTACTATTGTGTGTGCCTCGGGCGAGATTTTAATTTGTCTTTACTATAATATTTGATAGAAAGGATTTTGATGATGGCATTTAAGAAAAAACATTGTCTGTTGCTCTCAACTGGCTAATGAGTTATCCTTTTAATCGTGTAAAGCACTTTGAACTGCCTTGTTGCTGAAATTACTTGACTACATATTGATTAGTGCCATTTTTGGCTAGTTAGCTGCTACTGTTCAACATCAAATTAGGAAGTCAGTTATTTAGCAGAGTGTAGCGCTAAGTCAAAAGTCAATTCCGTCAAACGTCTCTGTCACGTTTTTCCCTTCTTATTCTTTTCTCTTTGGCGTCTTTGGGCACCAGACAATTTGAGACGTTTTGATAAGATGTTTTCCAAGGTCAGTCCATTAAAAAGATCACCCCATTTCTCCTCCCCCAGAGCACGACTGCGAACAGCACCGGAGCTCTGAGGGCAGGAGGGGGACACAGGGTGTAGGAACAACCAACTAGAGGGGATGAATGGGGGGGCGCTAAGAAAATATCATTAATACTAGACATAGTATTTTATATTCCTTGCAATGCAGCTAAGTTAACAGAATGCACAACTTCCAAAAATTATTTGTCTCATCAGTCCTCTCCAGTCGTGAGTTGACCTCTCCTAGATGCCAATGGGGCCTAAGACAGACACCTGCAAAAATGTCATCTGACACGGAGCACTTTATTTACTTTTAAAACAAAGTTGTGTGGTTTTTCTGTATCCTCCATATTAACTTATGTTTAATCAAAATAATCTGTTCTTTAAATTTCTTATATCATAAATTTTTAAAGGTTTACATAATGGCATTTCTTCCCAGGTTTGAGCGCCTATGTTTTATTTCAAATTAGCTCAAATTTGTTTACAGTCCTAACATTCATCTTTCACTGATGCAGTTTGGTGCAACATGAGAAAATAAAATACTTTTAAAGCCTTTCTGACAGAAGGCTCATGCACAAAGTCAGATAGCAGGAGAGCAAGAGGTGAGGAATGAGGATACAGAATGCAGCAAGAAAACATTTTCATTTTCTAGCTTCTTTTTCCAAGTTGAGTGTTAATGCCTTTGGTTCTCAAGGCATTAAGGCTCTTGCACTGCAGGAATTAATTTAATTATTAAGCCCCTGGTCACTTGACAATAAGAGACTGGCAGATCATACAAGAGACCTGAATATTTCTCTGGAAGCCAAGAATGAATCTATATTAAAAATTATGACCAATTTGCTTCCTTATTTATTAAAATTAATCAAATTTACAAAAAACTGAAAAGGCATATTTGAACAGTAAAATGTTTTAGAGCTAATTAAAACTCACGGAGTGGCCTAATTAGGGAAGTAATTTATTTTAACAGCGTTGTTTTATAAGAACTCACTTTTTGACTCACCTGCCAGGTGAAAAAGAACCTACTTGCAAAAGACAAAGCTGCAAATTTACTTTTTATAATTGCAGAAAGGAGATGGTAGCAGAGAGTGGAAAAGGCAGAATAAGTAGGTCAGAAGAACTGCAGTGCAGCACACAAGAGGCAAATGGATTATTTCCTCACTTTGTAAATGGAAAAAAGACAGGTAGCTGATGAACGAATTACAGAAAATTAATTGAAACATCTTGCAAAGAGTTGGTATGCCTGTTTTTTTAACTATAGGGCTAATATTATAGAATGTGGAGCTAAATTCAGAACAAAAAACGCTCCCAACTGATTCCTCCAAAGCCTGTCTGTCACTCTTAATGCTTTGTTTCCACAGTTAAACACAATGTGGATAAACTCTTTCAACTTTCACCATTTTCATTCCCTCACTCTGAAGGTCATATAATCTGTGCTCCTCAGGAGAGACATTATAAACCATAAGAGGCTAAAAAGTTTGGGTCCGGAGGTTTTGCCAGAGCACTTATTATGTTATGTGTTCAGGTAGCAACAGTCCAATGAAACTGTTAGAACAGCTGAGAAGGCTCCCTGTCCTTATTATCACATTGTTCTTTCATTCACAAACACACACTCACATGCACACGCAAGCAGAGACATAGCCCCTCTGGGGAGGCACATCTGAAGTTGCAACAAGTCTGGTATAAAGGGCTATTTTGTGTGTGTCAATCAAAAAGACGGTGAAAGCCTATGAGCATGCGGAGAAAATGAGAGGTTTGCCACAAAGAAGCATTCAGGCCCTGAAAATAATACAGTTGAATATCCATTCAAAAGACTTACTTTAGCATATAGAAATCCTAGTGACAAATAAAGTTTCTAATAGTTGAGAGGCATTTAGGTTAGATAGAAGACAGAAAAGAGTAAAAACTAAGAGTAGGTGCAGATTAAATGTTCAGGTATTTTCTTGGTTTCCAGAAGGTTGATGCACCTGCAGCCTCTGCTGGCTGCATCCAACACAAAACACATTCCCATTTTATATGTTGGGTAATCTTTTTAAAGGGTCTTAAAAGCCCATTTCTCACACCACACATACAATGACAGACCCCCACTGCTCCGAGTTTGTGGTTAGTGAAGTAAATAAAGCCGGAAGAAGCAATGGGTAGGAGAGAAAATAAAAAAAGATGTGAGGGCGAGGAAAAGGAGGAGGAGCAGGAAATGAACTAAACTCTGGTAAACTGCACCTGCAGGGATCTCCTCCTGTGTATAATGAGAGTGCTTAATGAGCACACACCGCTTAATGCTGCTGTGCTTCTATGCTGTGTGTGTATGCGTGTGTGTGTGCGAATGTGTGCGTGCATGCATGCATGCGAGTGAGTGTGGTAATTGAAAAGAGACCGGGTCTTCATTCCAGCTCCCAGCGCCCACACAGGGAAAATAACTCATGAATGCGTTTTGCATGCCAGTTAGTTATTCCTGTTGTTCGAGCGCCACTCTTTAGTTTGCGATGATGAGTGTGCTCATTCACAAAATGAAGAATAATGTTTAAGTGGGCTAATGAAAACTGGAAATATGAGTAGTTAAATCATATTAGCTTATCTACAGTGCCTTGCAAAGTATTTATATTCCTTGAACCTTTTCTCACTTTGTCACAAACTTCAATAAATGTTACAATGGGATTTTAGGTGACAGAACAACACAAGATGGCACATAGCTGAGTGGATGGGTGGAGGACAGACTTCAAGACTGTTTAAAAATTAAAATATGAAAAATGTAGCATATGTTCTATTCAGTCCCTTTTACTCTGAAACCTCTAAATAAAACCCAGTGTGATCTATTAACAGATAGTAGGAAGTATAGTTAAACGGTAACAGTATAAATGTGGCTGTTCTGTTTGGAAAATAACTTCAAAGCTCTAAACAAGCAGACATCCTACTAAACTGACCGGTCGGGCAAGAAGAGCATCAAACACAGAAGGAGTCAAGAGATCCACGGTCACTCCAGAGGAGCTGGAGAGATCCGGAGATTAGGTGACAGAATCTGTAGAGAGGACAACCTTTGGTCGTGTATTTCACAAATCTGGTTATTACAAAAGAGCAGACCTGTTAAAACATGGAATAGCACCCTCTCGTCAGATAAGATAAGAACAAAATAAAACTTTTTAGTCAACCTGTCAGATATTATTTGCAGTGGTAACACACAGTCCACCCAGTGAAACATGGTGATGGCACCATCATGCTGTGGGAATAAGCATCTTTACCAGGATCAGGTAAACTGGTCAGAGTTGTTGGGGGGGGGGCAGAGTTAACTGTGCAGAAGTTCAATTTCCAGAAGGGACCACAACACTAAGCATACAACCAGAGATAAAATCAAAGCATAGATAATTACAGAGACCCAAAATCCAGACCTAAATAAAGCTGAGAATCTGTGGCAAGACTTGAAAACTTTTTTTCACAGACACTCTGTTCAATCTGACTGAGATACATTTCTAAGCAAAACGGTCAAACATTTCAGTCACTACATGTGTAAATTTGGCTCAGACATTACCCAAAGGAGGCAAAAGGTGTTTCTACAAAGTTTCAACTCATGACAACTGAATATACAATACAATTGCACACCACATTTTTCAGATTTTTATTTAAAAAGGAAAATTGAAAACCATATAAAATTTTAGTTCCATTTCGCAATTATGTTTCGCTCAAGGCCGAGTCTGCCTGAAAGAGATTGAAATTTGCAACTATATTATGACAAACTGTGAAAAGTTCTGGGAATTTAATGCCTTTTGTAAGAAAACTGTTAATGCAGGTTGAATATAGCAGCACAAAAGGTCTAAGTAAGCCAGTTGATCCACATGAAAGAAACTGGCATGCTGAGACATTTTAAGGGATGCATATTACAGCTTCCATGTATATTAAAGAGGAAACAATAATATACATTGTCCCATGGTTTTTCTTTAGTCATGGGACAAAAGAAGCATAAGGGAGAAGTGGCAGAAAAAGAAGATAAATAATTAGAGGTGTGACAGTGTAATGAGTTGTTTATTGTGTGGAAGAGACCAGGATGTCAAAAAAAAAAAAAAAGAAAAAGTAGTAGCGACAGAGAGACAAATAGTCAAAGCAGCAAAGCGAGCGGGAGAGAGGAGGTGGTGGGAAAGATGAGCAATTTATCAAATTCCTTTGCTACAGGAGAGACTAATTAATTTGTTTCTGTGATTGCTTTTCCAGTCAGTGCACGCTCTCACACACACTCATGCACATCCCACTGTCACCTAACTGACAGATCCTTGCACACACAGACAAAAAAAGGAAAATCTCTCTCTTCATTTGCAGTCTCTTAATATTTAGGGCGCCAACAAGATCACATACTTCACACATGCATCTTTTGGGCTTTTAGTCGTCTTCTGTGAATGTATGTGTTTTCATGCCAAATTTAACTGCTTATTAATCCTCCTAGTCTTTGTGTCACTTCTTGTGCTGCAGACAGTTGTTAATTAAATTGTATTTAGGTGGTTTTCACCGTGATTCATGACAAAAAGCGCAGCCAGTCAAAACAAAAGCTTGAGGTGATCCCTTGCGCAAAAAAAATCTGCAGAGGCGGAAAAAGAGTAAGGAGAGTGCTAGACTGATGTATTTGGTTGGTTTTTTTGCTAAAGCATGAAGTTAATATCTGGTAATGAATTAAGACACAGAATTAGCCACTTGGCATTAATCAAATAAACATAAAAATGGACCCAAGTGGCCAGGATCTATGTGATCAGAGTTACAAAGCTTAATCTTTGATAGGCAGAAAAATGGGTAGATATAGAACACACAGATAAAAAACATTTCTATTTGGAAAATGTATGTATTAGCATATTTTTTAGTATTTTGCCTAAATAACTTTGCTTACGATTACTTGACAATTAGGGGGAACATAGCAGACGTTTCATTTTGGTGTTTCCTGAAAATTAACTACTCTTATACTGTGTTTTAAAGAATTGTTGGGCAGCAAAGAACTCATCAGCCCACGTCAATATTTTATATCTTAAACAAGACTATTAAAGCTGCAGTATGCAACTTTTATTAAAAAAAATAAGTTTTTTATTTTTTTTAAAACTGTTATCATGTCGTCACAACATAATATGAAACAGATAGCTGTGAAAAGCTCACTCTCATCCACTATTCCCAGTGCTGCTATTGCCGTCTGCAGAAATGCACCGCTCCCGGTCAAAAACAACAAATCAGAGCCAGGAGGAAGGTCTTTATCTGCCATCATCGGTGGCCTTGCAGACTAACCTTAGATTTTCTGGCAGACTTTGCTATCATTAAGAAGCTGTCACAGAGCAGAGAGCAAGAAGGAAGGCGGGAGCGGGTTGTGAGCAGCACATATACAAGCATGGTTTTCACAGGTTACCCGTCTCATGACACGGCATAGTGACAGTTTCAACAAATATGTAAAAAAAAAAAAAAAAAAGTGTCTTATAGTAGTTATATGTTTTGACTTTGAACTTTGAATAGCTGATCTTTATTTTAGCCCACATCTACACCTTTATTCAGAATAAAGATTTTATTTTTTCTACCTGTTTCCTAAACTGCTTGATCAGCACTTTTGCTGATAAATAAAGACTGCTTGTCATTTAACAAGTCTGGGCAAACTTGAAAAAAGAAGTAGGAGTCATAACGGAATGGTACAAATATGCACATATGCTTGCACCTGTCTGAATGAGCTCTGAAAGTTCTTTGGCCTCTGGTCACATTTTAATTAAACTCCTCATCTTTAAGTTTCCCACAGAATTTCAACCAAAAATGTGAAAAAAGACCAAATCTGTACATCTAAATCTGTGTGTTTATTTGATTCTGTGTACAATAATAGCCATCATTTCTTCCACTTTGCACAATTCTAACATGCTATATCTTGCTGCCTGAATGCCAAGGAGCAGAAGTTTCTTTTCTGTTTTTTCTCATGAGGATTGTCCTGTAGAGCAGAGCAGCTTGTCTTCCACTGCTGGTTTGGAACTGGCAGGTCACACTGGGAGGCTAAAACCTCCCAACCTCTACTTCAGATGGGCCACTTTTTATCCTGACCTTCTGGATGCTCATCGAAGGATAGGTCACAGCTCACAGCAGTCTGAGAAGCAGCCAATTTAAAACAAGTCACTGTATGTATGCGAGTCTACGATGTCTAACGCCCAGTGCCAAGACCTCAACACCCATCCTATGCGAGGAGATGTTATTTAATGAAAACAGCAGCGTTATCTCAGATCATACAAACAGGAAACAGTTGCAACCGTCACTTTTATCTTTTAAATGGTCAGAGAAGCATAAAGGCCTCTGGATCACCTGGCTCACAGCCACAAACAAACTGGGTTTTAACACACACTTGGAGCCAGCAGTGCCTGGGTGAACTAGAGGGACAATAATTGAAAGTTGGCTCGCTTCAGGGAGCATGACACAAAACCAAGAGGGGAACCAGGAGTGGCTTTGCTCTGTTTTTATGCTGGAGTTAGTAAGTACTTGGGATAGGTCAGAGGGGATGATGGGGCCCTGCCCAATGGCCAGACTCAGGGGTGGGGTAAGCAGCGCAGAGAGGGCAGCGAGAGGGTTAAGTCCTGGCTGCCATGGCTAATGCTTCAATCTCCTTGCCCCCCTTGCTACAACAACACAGGATCAACAAAGACAGGATCAACAAAGCTCCAGCCAAAATCCTCTGACGCACTGAAACAGAAAATTCCCAGTACTCCCTAGGCCGCAAAGGGAACGGCAAACACACAATTACACACACAGACACACACAGATGCACATATCTCCGACTGCTTAGGGAACAACAAACAATGGTTGTAAATACAGCTGCAGACGACTGGGTAGATAAGGGCCAATCCCCAGGAACCGACTTGTTCTGTGGCTCAGTGGCTACTGACTGCCCTCTGCAGCTCGATGCCTTAGCCATGCCTTTTAAACAGCACAAACACCTGCTGCTCAATGCTCTGAAGCATTCAACTGAAGCAGAACTTAAAAAAAAAATTTTTTTTTCTCCTTTGGTTATGTCAAAACTTCTTTCCATGTGAATCTATGAATATATAGGGCCTTAGAAAAGTGTTAATACCCCTTGATTTGTTTTCATAGTGTTACATGTTGGAAGGTAATGTGGTAGACCAACACAATTCATATTTGTTAAAAATTGAATGGATGAATGAATGGATTTCAAAAATATTTGCAAATAAAAATTGGCATTCGTGTTCCACTTCCTAAATTATGAAGTCCGATGACTCCAACGCTATATTTAGTCATTCACTCATTCATGCAAACATTTGCACACATGAAAGGTCAAAAGCTACTGGATGTGCAGATGTGTGAAGAAAAAGTGGATGGAGGACTGATACTGTCAAAATTGGCAAAATAAATAAATTACTCAATAAAGTGGTGAATATTGCGTCCAAAAATAAAAACTTTCCATACGCATTTGATTATACAGAGTGACATAAAGTAATATTTTTGCACTTTCAATTGATTTTTAACAATCTTAATTTTTTGTTAGTTTCCCGTTTTATTTTTCCTCATTTTATATATCCTACATTTATTTAGTAAAATACCTTTACTACCACATTTCATTTAGTTATTTGTAAATTTTTTTCATTTTCTGTATTATTATTTTACTGATACTTTTTAAATTAAGCATTGATTCATTTTGTCTCCAAATATTTCCTCTTTGATTTTTTTTCTTTTCATTTAGCCATTTATTTACAGATTTATTTATTTATTTTCCTCATGGTCTCTTTTTTTTCTCCCCTCTGACTCTTTGTTTAAGTTAAAGGGACAATACACACAGACACACACAGATGTGTAACTAAAGTAGATTTTAGGCTCTAGAAACTTAAAACCAGTTAGCATTCTTCCTTGTGTTGTTCTTTCACATGGGTCTTCAAATCCAGGTCTTAAGGTCCGGTGTTCTGCAACTTTTAAATGCGTCTCTGCTTCAACACACTTGAGTCAAGTAATCAGGTCATTAGCAGGACTCTGGAGAATTTAACTGTATACTGAGGAGGTAATTCAGCCATTTGATTCAGATGTATTGGAACAGAGACACATCTAAAACACCCTTGAGGTTTTCATTCGAAGACGATCACATAAAAGCCCATTAAAATATACCGAAGTTTATTTAAATATATTAAAGATAGGAAATCGACAAAATGGCACAAAGTGAAATATTTTTTAAGGATTTTAAAGGTTGTTTGTCATTCTGTATATTCTCATTAATCTAATATCTGATTTTGAAATAAAATAAAGGTAGTTTTCAGGCAATAGTTTTCCATCAATATGTTTTGATGGAAAAGTGGAGACTCCCTGCAATTAAAAACATAAAGAGAAAGAAAAGCAAAAGAAGGCGATCGAGAGAGAAGGAGGAGGTAGGAGGTTTTTAGTGCTCTGGTTTTAGAGGGGTGTTTGATGTAATCCAGGAAGTTAGTTCAGTAACTCCATCCCTCCGTCCCCACGCCCCAACCCCCGTCTCAGTGAAGGACAGGAGAAGGAGGGATGAAGGAGGCCCTTGTCTAGAGAGCCAGGGGTTTTCCACATCTGTCCTCCGCATTGTAGGCAGCCTCTCTAAACAGCCCGGGAGTCTGTTATGGCTGGGAGAGGCACACACACACACGCCTACACACAGCAGCTATGTCTGAGGGAGCCTTGTGGAACGCTTTAACACTGATTGCAGTTAAGCATTAAATCATCCATACTACAGTTACCAGTGAGAGAAAACACATCAGAGCACAATTCATAGTCGGGTGATGTCTGTGTTTGGTGTATGTGTGGAGGAGTGTGTTTATGAAATGCCAGTCACGCAAAACTGATCTGACTGTTAAAGAGATCCTTGTTTTTCTTCTGCTTTTCCATTTTTTTCCCCCTGGAATTCTCTCAAAACGCCAACTTAGGTTTTCGTTCAGTAGAATATTTGAGACGCATTTTCCTCACCCCGCTCTTTGCTCAATCCCAAATAACTCATAGCCCCCCTCCAGATCCTTTCACTAAGAAACCACATCATTTTGAAACTTTCACTGGATAAGTGTCAGGCTCACAGCCTCAGCTTTGTGGTGGAGATGTTCAGACTTGCTTACACCTGCCCCTTGTGGTTAAAACAATTATTGAAAAAAGAAAACACAATTTGAGATCTAATTGGTACGGAAGAGGATTAGGGCCACCGAAAAAAAATAATAATAATAATTCTGACTTTAAAATCAGAATTCTGACTTTAAAGTCAGAATTTTATTTTTTTTTTTCGGTGGCCCTAATCCTCTTCTGTAAATTGGAGTCCCAATTTAAAACTTAAAAAAATACATAGATTTAATTTTCCCATAAATATAATGTTTGAATTAAATGTTGCATAAAAAGGTCTGAACTTGAACTGTAACATTTTCTTTTTTTGCAAGAGGAAACTTCACTGTAATTGAAACCCAGTATACTGTAAAGATGGTCATTCCTTAAAAGCATAAGAGATGTTAGACAACATTTATGAACAAACAGCATTTCAATCTGGAGAGACTCACACGGAGGAGAAAAGAGCAGTTAGAAGATTTTAATGTACAATGTCTTTTGGCGCTCGGACCCGGCAGAAGACTGTGTGCTGAGGATCACCGCGAGCAGGAGAACGGCTCGGGTGAGCTCGGAGTAGTCTTTCCCCCGGGACCGAACCTGGTGGTGGAGCCTGGAGATGAGAGCACGGAAGGACCCTGGAGGACGTCCGTCAGGATGGAGGTGGAGATGGGGAGGAGGCGGGACGAAGCACGGCTGGCAAGCAGGAGGCATCGAGACGGCTTGGACACTTGAAGGCGACCTAGGGCAGCGATTGGCTGGGGCCCTGCCGTACTCCGGTCCTGATTGGTTGCGACGGAGGCGTGGTGATTAGTTGATGAGGAGAAGCTGGGACGAGTCTTCCAGCTTGAATTTTCGCCAAGGCTTCATTTGTGAGGCAGATCAGCACTTTTCCTTGTGTGCCAGAAATACCTGAAGTTCCTTATATCCTGAAGTAGAAGACTGAAGACAGAAACGATTGGTGTAAATGATGTACATATGTGTCCAAAAATAAATAAAAAAAATAATAAAAAGAGATGGGAGGGGGGAAAAGGAAGTGATTCATGAAGGCACAGAGGAGATGCCTGGCAGAGTTCATAGGAACAGTAAGTCCCTGGAGGATGTGAGGATTTGGCAACTGGACTCAGATGTGAGAAGAAAAACATTTTCAGGACGAAGTCCAGAGTGAATTCAGGAACACGTCAGATACGGCAAATTAGGAGATAGGAAAAGAAAAGGGATTTAGGAAAGAAAGAGACAGGAAGCTTTATAGACAGACAAACATGTAGAGATTGAGACAAGCTGGATGCGTCAACATCCAAAAGAAACAAACCTACCATCAAACAAAACTGGAGAGGGACTGAATTTGTGTCCGTATTGAGAGAAAAAAAATAAGAGGGAGTTTGGGGTACAACGTGGCTCCCATGTGATCTTAGTTGTATAAATTAAGAGTCGAAGTGTGGGAGTCTGCAGACAGTTTATGACATAGATCAGAGGAGCACAGTGAGCGATGTTCTGGATACTGATAAACAGGAGGCTTTAGGCATAAACAAGCTTTTAATCAGATTTCTACCTTATTTGGCAATTTGTGTTAGTTGTACGATGAGCAACAGCATACACTGAAAAATACCATCAAGTTAGAATGTGAGAGAGCACTAATTTATTATTCTTTAGTTCTAAAAAAAAGACACTTCAACTGTTTCAGAAGTCAAACCAAGGAAAGTATTTATTTATTTTTTTTCACTTATTTTAATTGCTTCTTTCATCTACGTCAAATCTCCCGATCAGTGAAATCATTTTCTGGTACTGTTCCTGTTTCATCTACAGTCTACACAATCAGTGTATGTTCTGAGAAAACAAACACACGTCAGAAATAATAAACTCACCTGCTCAGTGTGTTAGTGGGGGACTCAGATTGGTAAAACTGGAAAAGTGAAGCTGAAAAGAAAACAAAAATATGTAAATAATGTGCATCAAGTCAGGCACATGACACCACGGTGGTTCACAGACTTAAAAAAATCTAAGTATTTTATCATTATTAAGTTTGATGTATCTAGGGGCGTGCTGTGGTGGCGTAGGGGTTAGCGCGACCCACATTTGGAGGCCTTGAGTTCTCGACGTGGCCATCGCAGGTTCGACTCCCGGACCTGACGATATTTGCCACATGTCTTCCCCCTCTCCTTACCCCCTTCCTGTCAGCCTACTGTGAAATAAGGGACACTAGAGCCCACCTAAAAGCCCCCTGGTGGGAAAAAAAAAAAAAAAGTTTGACGTATCAATGATAAAATAATGCAAGTTTTAGACGAACGGCCTCAAAATTACTGTAGCTTTTTTAAACTTCAGCATCTGGTTTGTAAATTGGGATGTAGACATAAAATTCAAGTGTTGAACTTTGAGAGTTCCCGGAATTTTGCAACCTTAACCAACATAGTTTAAAAAAAAACATAAGGGAGTAAACAAGAACTCGCTATTTTGTTTGTTTAGAACAGCAAATATTCATTGAATATCAGTCTATAAATTACATTCACATTATATGGTGTATTTAAGCGTTTCTAAATGTGTTCACATTAGGTTTAGCAAAAAAAAGGCAACAAAAATTTATTTGTCTTTTTGGACACATGAAGTATATAAAAGCCCCCTTTTTTCTCCTTTGAGTTTTGGTCCTTAATTAATTGAAATATGACTTAAAAAATTACAACAGAGTCTTCAGTCGGAGGCTTATTCATAACCGCCGTACCACAGACTGCTGCAGGACATAATCCTGCCCACAGTCAATGGCGTCTACAATCCTTTGAAGACAATTACATAACATGAGTTGCCACAAAATACTGTTTCCCTCTGGGATTAATGAAGTATTATTAAATTGCACAAGTCATACCAGATCAAAAGTAATGCAGTGCATACAAGCTCCAGAGGGAGGGAGTTTAGAGTTGCCTCCAAACTTAACATCAACAAATGTGGCAGCTGCACAGAACGCTCACTTCACAGTTAATTGTCCAACTTGTGATACTGCTCACATTTTACTAGAGCTAGCAAAACAATCAGCTCCAAATTACATACTCAACTTGCACTGAATAACAGCATGCGTACACAAGAATCAAGAATAAGCCCAGGCACATTAACATCTGGCTACTATCCTGCCCTCCTCCCCCCAATAATGACCCCTAACGTGAGAATGGCTTGGTGCAGCTTTTCGAGATAAAACACAATTAAGTACTTGAAACAGAAGGAATAATTATATGAACCATTGCACAAATTCTGCACGCCGCCCCGAGGACCAAGCTAACCCTTCATGTGAGAGGAAAAGTAGAAAATATTTTCTTATAAAACAGATGAATCGTACAGTCGAGGAGAGCAAGCGTACGAGATCTCAGACATATGGAAACACATTGGAAGAACAAGCTTAAAAAAAAATGCTCACAAACTTCTAAGTAATAGACAACACAGCTAAAAGTGTAGTGCTGAAGGCCTTTGGGCGATTCCTTTAAAGACAGCTAACCAAAAGACAGTGTGATTCATCTAGAACATGCACCTGAGACAACTCAGCACAAGATGAGGTCACCACATGAAACACCTCATGAATACTGACCGCCACATATAAGAATGATTAAAACGTTCAGAGGAAAAAACAACAAGCAGTGAGTGTCTCTTACAATAGCACACAGACATAAATGTGCATTTACATTGAGCACCAGTCTGTTCACGCAGATGCAGGCAAAGTTAGCGTGAGTGAGTAATTGCTTCTACCTGCAGTGAGTGTTTGATAAGAACTGNGCTAATGGCTGTAGACTGTGTTTGCGTGGCTCTCTGTCTCATGCTAATGTTTCACAGAGGTGCAGGCTGCAGACTCTTAGATGGTGCTGATATTTCACTGTGTAGACCAACGGTGGCTGCTTTCCAGAGCAGAAGAATATGTGGCTACAGCAAAGATTGTGGTGCCACACACTCAAACTCTTGCAAGGGTATCCTGTCTTCCCTTTACAGCTGTAAGTTTTTGGTAACTGGACGAAGAATTTCTAAGGTTTAAAAAAAATCTAAATTCCTGCATTTCCCATCGCAAATCTAAGAACTAAGGAATAAAATGTAATGTGACCACTCCAATTCCCAGTGCAAAGATGAGTGTGTAGAAGATTCGTACACTTTTCCAGCAACACACTTTGGACATAAAACACTACAAATGAACAAAAGTAGACGGTTTCAATATAGTACTTTTGATACCATTTATTGCTGTTAATAATGTATTGTTAGAGTATTCTACATGGCATGGACAAGGTAAACTAAAATATAACAGTATTCAATGTTTTGAAATGTCTCTGATTGAAAAGATGAGAGACATTCTATGTTTTGAAACACCAAATACCCCTTACTAGTCCAGGAACAAAACACTAATTTAGCAAAAAAAAAAAAAAAATCCCAAAATTTTGATAACTTTATTTACAGTATAAAATATAAGGCAACCTTTATTTCAGTTACACAGATCAAAACTGTGCAGTTTAAATGTAAAAAATTTTCAAGAACTTTATACAGATATCAAGCACTTTCCAAGCCTTGAAATCACCTAATTAAAATTCAAGCATTTTCAAGGACCTTGCATGTATGCAGCACATATCAATTTCTGGCAGTCAGTACCTGGACACACATCCCTCAGTATCACCAGCTTTGCACTAAAGAGATGAAAAGGGTAGTCTATAGCATTCGGTGACTCAGATCCACTGCTGTTTTTCCTTTGTCAAAGTAAACACTGGAAAGGTGGAACATAATTTTTTCCATCTGTTGAGTTGTTAATTAACAGATTACTTCTGTTTTTTAAGTGACACTCCCATTCAATCTCACTGTTTTCCTGTACAAAGCTCATGAAGTTATTGCTTTAAGAACATTTATATTAATATGAATTTTCCTTTTCATCCTGCAGACAGTGGTTCTGCCTCAGTGTTTACCTATTTAGTGATGCTTCTCTCTGAGGTATTGCTGTCATTAACTCTCTGTACTTTCTCCTTTAGTATGAGG
>CAEFZY010060343.1:0-13043 GCA_903066815.1 Brachyrhaphis roseni
TTGATACACTGACATTACTTACCATAAAAATCTATCCTTGCGCGGACATGTCCGGCGGACCTCCGCGGACTGAAGTGGGTCCGAGTATGTTGGACCCTTAACTTTTCCTACCTAGCAAATCTGACCGGTGCCACAGCGCATATGGGAAAAGGCACGTGCACACAATAGCATTCGGTGATTGGCTGCGTAGCGTAAGTGAACCGTATCGTATCATTGGCTGGACACCTGTGACTCACTGAGTTAGATTGTTATAGTCATTGGTCAAAACTAATGACTGAGCTCAATGTATAGTTTACGCTGGGTTTTATTTTATGCGCTGCATAGATTTTATTGTGCGCAAGAATGTGCGAGCAGTGCGCAATTGCGCAGGCGCACAGCTTAGAGGGAGCATTGGTTACGATACTGTTCTGCCTTCACTAACCTTCAGTGACGCCTATGAAACATCTGTCATGACTGTTTCTCCCCTCATCATGTGTGTCTATGAGGCTGTAGAGGACACGTGTTTGTTTCTGCTTCATCATAATGGCCTCTTGTCGTCTGGCGTGGTGGGACAATACATCTCGAAGCGAGGCAGGTGTTCCACACGGCAGCCATCACCGCCTCTTAAGGCGGCATGTCATGAGCAGGGCAGCGCCATCAAGAAGAATCTCGCTGCACTCATCGTACGCCCATTCACATCTTCCCTTCAATTTAGCGAGGGCCCTGAAAAACAATCATCCTGGCCATGCACCACTGCTTCCCATTATCAGTCTCATTTACCCACATTTGTCTTTGTGGTTTTCTTGTCCTTCTCTCCATCCTTCTCCAAGATTGCCTTGCGTTAATTGTCTTTGTCCTCCTTTGTCTCTGTCTTTATCGAGCAGCGTCTCCTCCTCCTCTTCCTGGTTATTCCTTGCTTACCTTCTTTTCCTGTATCATCTTATTGCTTGTTAATTTCTTACACTTTATCCTCTTAGCATTTCATAAACAGCGCTGTTCTCTCCAGTCTCAACCCAATCTTCATTATCCAGCTCTTTCATTTTAACCACTAAAAAAAAACATTCAACTCTATTCTCTTGATCTCTGTGTTCCCCCCCTAAAGAAAACACACACACATTCTCCCATAATCTATAATTGAATCCACTCACACAGAGGAGAGTTGCTCCATTTGTCTGCATAAGAACAACAGTCGCCCAGCACACAGTTATACAGCGTCCCTCCGTTTCTTTAACCCTGCACACCATGGCTGTATTGTTGGACCAGTAATTCCGCTCTTTCTCTTGGTTCATATTTAATTAGCTGGTCTGGTACCACACTGAGAGACTTGTGTGGCTAAACAAAGGCAGCAGCCCTGAGGGGTTTGGGGGGTTGGCCACAAGTTGAACACCAGGCTGGAGGCTGGATGCGGCTCAGCTTCACTAGTTTGGATGATGTCAAGGAAAAGCTGCAGATTGTTCAGTGGCTCTTGTTGTCCTCTGTGGTTTTTGATGTCACTCTTGAAGTGTTCCTGTGAAATCTGGAGAAGTCTGGATAGTCTTTACCGATCTGGATAAAGCCTATTTAAAAGCTACCCAACTCTAAGTCCTTCTTTTTGGTTCTATATTAAAAATCTATTAAAATTACAATTGTATTTATATTATTAGAAATGTCTTTAATAAAGACCAAAAAGAAATGAGAACATCTGATTTTTAGGTCCAGGAAAATAGTTTTCACATGAAAAATGTGTAGCATCTCTGCTTTTAAAAGCAGTGAGTACTTCAAATAGAAAAATTTATGGGGAAAGTTTAACTGTCTTCAGCAGTTTTGTCTACTAAACTGATTAACACTAGTTTTGGTTACACCTTAGCTTCTGTTTTTATTTTCTTCCTTCCATGGTTTTCAAAATGTATATCTCCTATCTATTCTTCACTGAGTCCCTTCAGCAAACCACTATTTTGTCCTTCCCCACTGACTACTGGGGAAATATTCTGGCCCCTACTGATAATTTAAAGTATCACCCTGATTTAAAGACCAGCTATTATGAAATTTTATAGGATAGGTCAGGGGGTGAATAAATTTACCAATAAACTCTTATTTTAATAGTTCTATCACCTAATATACCTTAACATGCATTAATACGCACAGTGGAAACCAACTTGGCCCTACAGCACAGTCAATCAACATAAAGAAAAATAAACTGCAAGTTTTGGCCAGTTTTATTGTGCCTTGGAGGTTCAGTTTCCTAAGCTGCATTTTGTTTTACATACATTAGATATGCTGTACAAAAAACATACTACCGTGTTTTTCGGACTATAAGTCTCTCCGGAGTATAAGTCGCACCAGTCATAAAATGCATAATAAAGAAGGAAATGACATATATAAGTCGCACCGGAGTATAAGTCGCATTTTTGAGGGAAATTTATTTGATAAAATCCAACACCAAGAACACACATGTCATCTTGAAAGGCAATAAAAATAGAATAGAGGCAACAACAGGCTGAATAATTGTACGGTATGCTAACGTTACATGACAAATAAACAACGAACTGAGAACGTGCCTGGTATGTTAACATAACATATTAAGAGTTATTCAGATAACTATGGCATAAAGAACAAGTTTACCAAACCATCTGCGTCACTCCAAATCACTAAGTCGCTCCAGAGTATACATCGCACCCCCGGCCAAACTTTGAAAAAAAACTGTGACTTATAGTCCAGAAAATACGGTAATTACTCTGCAAATAATTTGGAATTACGTTGAACTTGGTTCTCCTTCAAAGTGGAGAGTAAGATGTTACTTGATCACAACATATCAGTCATTCATGTTAGATCTCGTTTGTTTTACCTTTAAAACCTAATTGTTTTGTTTGTGTGGGTGAAGATATCAGAATCTCACTCTAGATTTTGTGCAAAAAGCTGCTAATTTATTGTTTAAATAAGACCTGCGTTCTTTGTAATGGGCAGTGTTCCCTGGCAAAAACGGAAAGCTTGAACATGAAGTAGGGCAGGGGATTTAACAGTCACAGTCTGACAGCAGAATATGCCCAAAGGTAAACAGGGGATGGTGGGGCAGATTTTAAACAGCCAGAATTGGTTATCAGTCGGTTCTGAAAACACATCATTCCTGGTCGTGGTTCTGAAGTGACCTAAATACAGTTCTTCCTACAACGTGCCACAGAGACCCGTTCAGTGTTTTATTCACACACACATTTGGTTTTTACCAGGAGGAAAGAGAATATATTTTATAATAAATGACTACTAAAATCTGGAATCAATGGATAATATTAAATATATCATTAAAGATGCATTGATAAAAAGATAAATGGATACATACCCTGATTAATTCACAGACATAATAGATTAAAGATTAATTGAACAGGCCAATTACAACATAGATGAAAAAATGTTTAACTAGAACTGTCAAATTGATCAAATTATGGGGAATGTAGAAGTTCAATGGAAGAAAAAAAGAATCCTGATGGGATTGAAATTGTTGTTCAGTGAATTTTTTTGCACCATTTATGTCAATCTTCCAAAGAGAGAAAAAAACCTTTCACCTAACCGGGGCTGTAACTGTGTCGTCATGTCAACCCACATAAAGCTACGCAGCTCTGAAATCTTCTGATTTACTCCTACAAACAACTTCCTTGTTGGCAAGAAATCAGACTATTGTCTTCTGACCTGTTCCTTTTGGTGTCGGGATATTCTGACCTGCTCCAGCTATATAAAGCATCGCTGCCGTTTGTAGCTTATTGATCCAGAGGTGTGTGTTGTGGTATTTGTGGACTGAGACTACCTTTGTCCAGGAAACATTGATTCCTTTTTTTTCTTTAAATAAATGAACCTTGCTGACTGCAATCAAGCTCCTTGACAACACATGTCACCCATTTAACCGGTCACTCTGAAATATGACTTCTATTGTCTGACTGTATTGGATGTACCTCTAACTGTGTTTTTAATTGTTAACCAGGTCTGTGGTTCATATCGGCTTCCATGTTCATGTCAGTGTGCCTTGTTTCAGGCTATGTTTAACACAATGTTCTGCAACAGAAAACTGATGTTTATGTTCATGATCAACAGAGATGAATGAAGGGTTTAAGTTGGCATGCTCTACTATACTAGATGTGAATAGGTTTATGGCTTGAAAATTTCATCTAATAGGAGAAATTAAGTAAGCAGAATACGTCTGATCTACTGGTAGTCTCAGGATTTCCACTGTAAATATAGCATACATAGTGGTAGGAGCTTGTCCCACAATCAGTGGGTTGCCAGTTCAATCATCTATGGGCAAGACACTTCACTTGCCTTCTGGTGTTGGTCGGTTGGCCTGTTGGTGCTGGTGCATGGTAGCCTAGAACAGGTGTGGCTACCATCCAGTAGCTCACCACCCTCAGTGTGTGAATGTGTGTGCAAATGGGTAAAAGAATGATTGTAGTGTGAAGCGCTGTTGGATCCTCTGGAGTTAATAAAACACCAGCCCATTTACCATCCACCCATTGGTTAAACACCTGTTTGTCCAACAGTTTTTACTACATCTTTTTGTCCATTTATTTGTCGATCATCCATCATTCCATCCATCTATCAGACTGTATATTCAGTTATCAATTCATCCATTTTTTGGTCTGTTCATCAGCTGGACTGCTGGACAGGTTGCTTTCAACCCAGTGAACTATTTATTTATCTGTGTGTTCATTCGTCTGTCTGCGAATGTGTCCATTCGTTCATTGTCCATTCATAAGGTCATATTTGTCTTTTACTCTTACTGTTTGTAGTCTTTGAGCTGGTTTAGAAATAAAACATGTAAAACTGTGTAGGAACCCTTTCATTGGAGAACACTAAATTGTCTTTCTGTTCCTCTTTTCAGGTGAAATCTGTGAAGACGGGCTCAGTGTTCTGGACCATTGGCTGTTGTCTTTCCTACTTCTACATGGTAAGAGTTTGTTAATGCATTTGCGTTTTGTTGCCTCAGTTGTAATAAGAATAAAAGTAATGATTAATAAGCATTTAAAGTCACTGTCATTGTCATCGTACTTCTGGCTGGACATCTGGGCAATTACTAGTGTAAAATTAAAACTAACTCATTGTCACACAAAATGTTGCAATTTTACCACCAAACTGTAAAAAAAATATTTTCACAATTACAGCTTTATTAAAAACTTTTTAAACCAGCAAAGAAACCACAAATGGTTCAAATGACAAAAATAACAATCCCAACCACTCAGTTTTTGTAGTTTGCAATCATCATCGACTAGTTTCTTTATCTCGATAAATCAAAATTCTTGTCAACCCCATTATAAAGTTTATGCTGAATACACACTCACATCCCTGAGGTCCTTTGAGAAAAAAAAAACTTTCAATTTTTTAATTTATAATTTGTTAGTAAAAGTAGATCTTTTACTGATAAGTCTTTTATAAAGTAAATGTTTTAAAATATTTTGTTCTCTCCAAATTGAGTTTGGAAAAAATATTAAGAAAATTAAGTCTTTTGGTGGCTGAAAAACTGAAGTTATGACTTCTCTTCTTATCAGTATTTGTGGGTCAAGATTTCCATAAATGGGCGTTTATGTTGTGCTTATCTGATCTGAAGATTTCTTTGAGGAAGTGTTTAGATGTAATCGCCCGTTCAGAGGAACCCTGGGACCCAGATGTTTGCCTCCTTCAACATAATTCTTGATGCAAACTCGGGTCGTTGTCCAGCTCCATTTTGCATACTGCAACCAGGAGCGTTTTTATTCAGATGATTTTTACTCTCATCCATTTTGCAGCAAGAAGATTCTTGTCTAAAAGGCAGAATCCAATTTACAGCATGTCATTCACAGAAACTTCCTCTTTTATGCTATTTTCTGCAGCAACAGCTCAAACATTCTGAATCAGTCCAGTCGGCTCCGTCAGTGAGCTCTTTAGCATACCTTTCTGTGCATTTACAGCTGAGCTGTTCATGTTTGACTTTTTATACAAACAGAGGGGATAAACTGCCTCTGATTCTTCTATTGATCATATCACAGACAGAAGAGTCAGGCTAGATGCTCCCAGTATTGAATTTGACCTGTCTGACATTAATACGTTGATATAAACATCAGATTACAATAAATTAAAAAATCAATAAGTCAGCTGTCATCTAATGTCACTTAAGCTTTCTGTTTGAAACCTTTGTCAAGTTGTGGCTTTTAGCTGTTGAGTTTAATCTTTGCAGTGTCTGTTTTGTGACACATTTTCCTCATTACCGTAATTATTATATATGGTTGTTCCAGCAAAGATTTTTTATTTCTTCAGCAACATAATGTCCTGACACTGAGCAACAGTGAAGGAAGTTGTTTTTGATGGAAAGCTGGAGCTGAGTGCTTCTTGTTATTCTGTGGTGTCATCAGGTCACTAAAGGCTGAATATTTTTGCAACTGCAAAAACTTCCACATTTTGGTTTTGAAGGAACTAATGCAGAAATTCAGTACCCAGAAAATGATTGGCATGCAGCGTTAAAAAAGTAATGCAAAAAACTACCAGTAAATTTAATCGGTTTAATCACTGCAATGCAGTCTGTTTATGATTCTTTATACATACTCAACAATAAACTAAATATGCAATATTTTAATGGAACAAAGTAGTTCTATTTTTGTAGATGGGGAAAAAAAATACAGTAGACTCCCACCAATTTGCTGCTCAGTTTTGTGAATTTTTCTCTGGAACATATCTCCAGATTATTCACAAACTTGTGTGTATTCAGGTTTTTTATTTTTTTTAATCTTTTGGTAGAGTGTTCTATAATATTCAAGAAAAATGCTTCTTGGAAACCTGAAATAGCCTAGGAGGAATGCTACTTGACATTTTGTTTGCAAGCAGCCAATATAGCAGTGGCATTCATTTTCCTTGGCGTCGATTGGCTGAATCACTAAGTGCAATGTTAGCTTCTGTGCAAGTGCCAAAACGGTTTCTATTATGTGTGAAAATGTATATTAACCATATTTGTTTGAACTGTGAAATTAGGCACTTCTAAACAAGATTGTGGTCTTCAACCTCAATCAATAACGGGGGTCCAGCAGATCCAAAAAAAAAAAGGTATCAAATGTTATCTTAATATTATTATTATTTTTAGACTATTACAAACAAAGTCTATTTTATGAGAATAGTTACTGGCTATTTGTTGCCCTTCTTGCTGTAAAATTGAAATAAAAGCCAAAAAGGAAGCCTACTGTCCTGTACCGAACACTTCCCATTGAATAAGGGATATATTAAAATTTCTTCCTATAAAAAAAAAAAAAAGTTTCATATGCATCAGCTCCATTTGCTGGAGGGCCAATTTTTGGGGAATACACAATTTTCCCAAGGGCTGCTTTGGCCCCGGGGCCAGTCTTTGGACAATTTTATTTTAAGGGACTAAGCAAAGCCCACATACTGGAATGTTATGTTTGTGTGAGAGAGGCTTACTTTCAGAGCTGCTATTCTCTATCTCCTAACAACCTCCTTCTCACCCTGACTAAACACAGAGGACGTATTTTCCTTCTCTTCTGCAACTTCATGGAAATCTGCGACAATTGTTAGTAGGTTTAGCCACAGCTTCCCTGCATTATTTATCAGTTCAGACAGAATCCCATCAGGGTGTTGATGAGAGATGAGATAAAAAAGACAGTTCAGGCACTGTGCCTCAGCGACAGATTGTTTGCATGGGCGCCTATGAAAATCTCCAGCATTTTCTTCATTCAAAACTAAAGCTATTTGGCCAGCAGCAAGACAGATGTCAAATCCAGCAGATTACCGAAATCCAGCTTCATCGATCACACTGCAGCGGGGGACTCAAGAGCCGAGAGATTACGGAGGGGGGATTGGTGAAGAGATGAATAGAATGGCAGACAAAACGCAGAGGGGACAGAATGGTGTACAGAGAGGTGCAAAGAGATCAAAAAAGAGGACAAAGATGGAAAGAATACAAAAAGATAAGAGCTGACTTTGTCCTCGTCAGTTGCAGTGAAAACATTTAGCCTGTCTTCTTACTATGATCTTCTTTGTACACCCACACCTTCCTCCTTGTCTAAAGCGATCAGATGTTCCTCTCTAGATGAGTCCACCTCAAAGAATAATAAACCTGGCTTAGATGTGGTTGCAAAGCCTCGTTTGCTATGCAACCACCGACTGTCTGGCCTTCTTGACAAAGTGCTGGGAACACCGTAGATATTCTTTTAGGATGGTATTTAATCAGGATAAAGCCAAGGTTATATTTCCCAGTGTGGCTTAACTGAACGTGACACTCATTAAGGAGATACCAAAATGAAGTGAGAGAGATCTTTTATTGCTCTGACTTTGGATTATTTGAAGGAGAAATGGCGGTGGTGGTTGGGATTAAGACACTGATCTGAGCAATTTGATGGACTAATGGCCAGGAAAGTTCAGACCGTCGCTGGAGGCTGCAGATCATCTTCTGAGGTTGGAACCAAAGGCAAAGCTGATTAGAAAATTCCAATTCCCTAAACCCTTCAGCATTTTCTAATAGACTAACCTGTAATGTCAGTGCCTGTCAAAAGTTCTTTAGCTCAATCAAATGCTGATTAAATGCTCTGATGACCGGGCTCTCACAGTGGCTGCTTTAAGGGAAGCGACTTGCCTGGACTCAAACATTAAACTGACAGCAAGAATTTAGAGATGGAGATATCTGTCTGGTTCTGACCAACCTGGTGTTTTAACTCACACACTACTACTTACATGCTTACATTACATACTACCCTCCACTGGTCTGTGCAGCACTCATACCTGCTGAATATGGAAAACAGTGGCCAAATAATTGTAACATGGCAGAAAAGTGATAAGTATTCAAATATTTTGACAAATAAGTGAATTTAGTATACTTATATAAAAAATTTTCAACAAACATCTCAAGGAAAAATAATACAATGTACATACATTAATATGTAGATTCATACTCAATTTTATTCCAATTCAATCATTATGAAAAAATGCTGTCAGGTTTATTGTGCCACTTGTTTAAAAAGTCTTCTACCTGAGGAAACAGTGAAGAGGAGGAGTCCTCCTCTTTAACAGAAGGAACCCTCCAGCAGAACCGTACCCAGTGTGAGCGATCACCTGCCACTACTGACTGAGGGTTTGCGATAACAGAGCATACACAACATGAAAAATTAACTTGAAAAGTAAGGCTGGATTTGTATTTGGCCTTTTTTTTACACCAATATTGCCAAATACAAATCTTTACAACTAATTTCCTACATTATACTCAACAAAAGTGACACTATATCAAAGAACGTCAACAAGAAATCCACGGTTGAAAGAAAACTGAGGCTTGGTATGCTTGCCTCAAGGAGTGCAGGGAATGCAGCAAACATAAGGAAAAGTTTGATTAGCTCAGAGGAAATAAAAGTTTGTATTTTTTGTCTGTTCAAATCTGTAGAACATAAACTTTAAACTGGATTTAACCTTGAACACAACACCCCCACTATAAAACATGGTAGTGGCAGCATCATGCAGTTGGATTTTTTCTTTTCTTCCCCATGAACTAGTAAAGTAGTTACTCAATGGGAGGATTGATGGAGCTAAGCACACATTAGCTCCCATTAGGACAATGAACCTGAACATACAACCAGAGGTACAATATATGACATATTCATTTGCTAGATTGGCCTAGTCAAGGTCCAGACCTGAACACAATTTGTTGGAAGCTGGTTGAAACATAATGCAAAAGAACCACACTTACAAAGACGAGCTCAGTGGGTCAATTACAAATGTGCATCTTCATAGATTTCTATTGGAAAATAAATTGAAAAACCATACATCATACTCACATGTGTTCACTGACAAATTGTGAAACAGGTTTATAAGCTGCAAATACTTTTGCAAGGCATGGCAAACTGAAAAGAAAAAAACATGTTTTTTGAAAATAAGAACAGTTTGCGTGTGAAGCTTCTTACACATAAATGCATCTGCAACCTCAGAGAGGAAACCCTCATCCTGTTGCATGGTGTGCTCTTTAAATCCTCTTCAAAACACCTCTTCGGTCATCAGATAAGCCCAGCTTGAAGTGCAGAGAGCGATAACGGCTGAAAGACTCTTCTAAGCATTTTAAGATTCCTGCCCTTTGCTGTTGCAGTGTAGCTTTGGAAAATGGTTGGTTGAACCATAATTTGTCCATGTGACCCACAGCGAGACAAGGAGAGGCGTCCCTTGACTTCCCATGGTTCTGTAATGTGGAATAAGTGCCATGCTGTTCATTTAGGCTCAAATTGCATTCTTTGGTTTAACTGAGCAGACACTCAAAGCATTTTAACGTGAATGTTACCCCAATGTGGGCATATCTATCTTCTCAAGAATTACATATGATAAACGAACAAGATAAACATTTTCGTGAATTTTGTCAAAATGTGAATATCTTAAGAGCATTTATGTTTTTATATGCACACTTTCATCTAAGGCAAAATGTTCCTGAAGCTAGTAAGCAGATTCTCATGAAAGATAATCATGCACATTTGTTGCCTGGGCTTGTAATCACATTAGTGTTTGCACAACTTCCTTCATACATTATTTATCGACAGCCATTATCAGGTCAAAATATTTTTTTGTGCTCTAGTTCACAGTCAGATGCATGCAGATCTAATGAGATTCTCATCAGCCTCTAATTGTGTGGATACCCTTTCTTTTAAATAATTTGAAAACTGCATTTTGTGTTTATTCGTATAATCTTTGTCTGATAAGTTTGTTTGATTCTAAATGTTTGAAAAAAAAACAAAAAAACAAGCAGAAATCTGCAAGTGGACAAATACTTGTGCATTGCACTAGAACTAACAGCAGGCTACTTAAACAGATTTGTTCAATTTAATTAAAAAATTATTTATATCAAGGGCCAATTAAGCAATGTAATTGGTATCTTCAAAGACCCAATAGGAAGCAGTCAGTCTTGGAAGAGATATCTGAAGAGGCCTCTGACTGAAGACTCGTTCTATAGCGAGCATTTCATCATGGCTGTGATGAAATGCTAACAGTTCTATATCAGGGAAGTAGAGACGATATTCCACAGTTGTTGGCCAGCACTGCTAATCCACCTCGTTTGCTTTTGCCGCACCTCTTTAAATCTCTGTCTGGCGGTAGGATTAGAAAGCCAGGCGGAGAGACATTGGAGTCAGGAATATGATCCTTTCCCATTATGATAGATGGAAGAGATTGTTTGAACTTCCTCCTTCTCCATCAGATTTACTTTAGGATTAGAAACTTCTCTGAGTTAATTGAACTTCAAGGGCAAATTTTCCACCTTTTCTTTCTGCAGCTTTGCATTTTCTCTGCCTTGCTTGAAAGCACTGCTCTCACCTATTGGTCTTCTATTAAGAGCAGTATTTGGGAGCAGTCTGTTCTGGCATGATGTTCAGAAGAAATTTTGAAACTCTGACTTTCTCTTAATCCTGCTGTGTGACTTCGTTTTGCCTGACTCAACAGTTCATTAAAAAATTAACACTGCAAGATGTTGCTGGTCGCCCCTCGCTGTGTCTGCAGTGTTTTCGTCAGTTCCCAGATAGTCTTGATGAGCTGTTCCTGAGTCAACACTGAAAACGAATGTTAAATTGAAGTCATCTTTGTTGTTCGTTCAAGTTCTGGTTCGCAGGCTTCTAATTGGTTGTCACCATTTGAGACAACAGATGTGAGTGACTGCCAAAAGATAATTGCACCAGCAAGAAGCGTATTTAGATTTGTTTTTAATTTTTCTGCTTTAATATTGCATGAGGATCTCCAGCTTTCTGTAATAAAACCTGCTTGTTTCTGCTGTGAATATAAAATCCTGATAAATGTTTGTTTTGTCTTCCTTTGCTGGAGCAAAGGGCTCTATTTAACAAGCTGTTGTGGGGAAAAGAAGGATCAAACAATTTGCATTAATTTAATCACCTTTTCAGGTTTTGTTTTCTCGCATATTTTGCTCTTGTTTTATCTGTATTCTTTTATTCTTCTGTAATTACAACTCAATCTCCTGTCAGTTTATTTGCTCTTTGCTGTTGAGACAGATGATTAAAAAGTTGTTTTAGTGGAGCTTTTTTATGGCCCACACATCAGACGCTCTACTGCCTAGCAGACCTCAACAACAGCTTTGGTCGTCTTTTAGTGGAGCATATTAAGTTTACAGGTGCACCAGAGATTTTACATCTGACATGTGAAGTGTTATCGCTTAGTTTTTACAGATTCTACTTCAGTTGGTGTTTATAGCTGTGTATTTGTGCCCAGTAAAGATGCAGTTTCGGTATCTGCTGTGGGAGTTTTGATGTGGGAGTTGGTATTTGGAAGCGGTCTCTTGGGCTCTGAGAGACTATTAACAGTTTTTTTGTGGAAAAGAAGTTATTCTCTACATTTAAGAAATTTAACTGATTATCTAAATTATAGTTTGCTACTTAATTGTGATTTTGAGTCTTCTTGGACCCATTTTGAAATAGTATTTTGATGATTATAGACTGAAAGAAAATAAAGCAGCTTGTAGTTGTGACACAATTAATAAATCTGGAAAATCAGATTCTTTTATGTTCGACCTGAGGAACTAAGGTCAAGGTAAACTTGGAGAATTTCAATATTTTGAGTACTTGGTGAGTCACTAGGTCTTCGTTATTCAGGCTGGATGTCTCCAGCCAGACTTGTTTGAACAAGAAAAGCCCCCTTTTTTTCTTTTAAATTATTCAGTTTCAGTAAGAAGACACTAGAAGAGGCCATATCAGGTTGAGATAGTGAGACTTATTTCATGTTCAAAAACCTGCAGTTTTGTGTCTTTGTAGACAATTTTTCAGACTAAAGGCTTCAATGTCGATTTTATTTTCTGCCTGTGCAAAACCATAAGGATCTGCTGCCAACATGAAAGCTCTTTTATTTAGACTTTTCTTTGGAGTAAGTGCAACAAAAAAAATTCATGTTATGGTTTTACAAGTTAGTGCTGTAGTTCAATAGGTGGAAACAAAAAGCGGCCACAAAAATCGATGCCTTTCTCATCTTTTTTTTTTTTTTTTTTTTTGGGGGGGGGGGAAGCTTTTTTCTATTTTTGCCTTTCTTTTCTTTTTGTTGTGCCAAACCTCTACTACTGAATTTTCCCAAGCCTCCCAACATACCCCAAACAACAAACACTC